>KK499805.1:1805247-1833311 GCA_000688715.1 Glossina pallidipes | reverse complement strand
TTTTTCAAATTTTTGCAAAAATTTCGTCAAAAATCGAAAAAAACGAATTTTTAAGATTTTTCAATATTTTGCAAAAATTTCGTCAAAAATCGAAAAAAACGAATTTTTAAAATTTTTCAAATTTTTGCAAAAAATTTCGTCAAAAATCGGAAAAAACGAATTTTTGAATTTTTCAAATTTTTGCAAAAATTTCGTCAAAAATCGAAAAAAACGAATTTTTAAGATTTTTCAATATTTTGCAAAAATTTCGTCAAAAATCGAAAAAAACGAATTTTTAAGATTTTTCAAATTTTTCAACTATAGAAGGTACTCAAATGTGAAGTGTGTATTCAATCCTTAAGCTGCGAATACTATTGCAAATGTATGCAAGGCATTAAGGGTTATTAAGACACGTTAGTAATCTCGACAAGCTTTTACATGCCGAAGGGAAGGACACCGGTTTCACTTTTCTTATTCGCTATGGGAATAATCAATCTCTCTAATAATTATATTATTGCTCACCCATTTGGAAAGTTTCTTGAAAATTCTTATAAAAAGAGAAACATATCAGTCGGTAACTGTTCTTATGGAATCAAACAATTTCACTTTCTACTTAACACTGTCGTATGCGAGGAAGTGACCAAAATACCTTTGTTCAGCTGATCCAGGTGGAAGTCTTTCATGCACACTTAACTATTGTTCTGTCACCACATTTGCACTGTTACTGCAACATGATGAGATCTAATCGATAACCGAGAACGGATAGCCAAACTTAGCGTTATACTAAACCTATTCCAAAATTTGATAGTTAAAAAAACGAATTCTTTAGGCAGCCAAATTATATAGCCATGTACATATATATGGCTTAATTGATGCCCAGACTTTATTGGCAAACCGCAATTTTCTTGTTTAACACGTTCGCGGACGCGAACGCTATAACATTCATTTTCATAGTGATGCAAAATGACGTGAATGCTACAGCATTCAAATTTTAAAGCCCATTTTTGTTCATTTAATTTCATGTAACCTTAAGTTTCAATAATTAATATACATTTCAAAGTAATGACTCATTAAGTACTTTCTTATTTTTTTTATTTTTCTTCGTGTATTTACAAATTTCCTTAAGGCATCCTAGTTGAAAAATATGATCTGTATTGTCGTGGATACTATAACATTCATTTCATATAACAGTTAAAATACGATGTTCTGACTACTTTTATAATATATGTGTAATCAGATTTTGGATATTACAACTAGTTTCAAAAATAATTGCCTGTCTATTTTTGCAGCTCCCTGAAATGTTTTGCGTCCGCGAACGTGTTAAGCCTTAATCTAGTTTTATAGTAGTTCAGGTATTTAGCTGAAAGGATTTATAGCTAATAATAATAATGACAAATAAATAAAAAAACTAAGAAACTTTTCAATTCTGATGTGGCTCAAGATTTCTATACACGAACATATATTGTATTTAATGTATTCGCCTTAAATTTCAAATGTTGATACGTCAGCATAGGCTTTATGTGGGTTCAGCCTAAATTAGCATTGAAAATTTATATATATAAGAAGACAGTATTACTATTTACAAAAGCTTTTATTATTATTATTATTATTATTATTATTGTTATTATTGTTATTATAGATTTAGCCAGAGAAATAATTCTAAGACTAAAGTCTTAAAGCACTAGCATTTAAGGCTTTCGGCTTTATTAAAAACTCTACCGCACATGAGATTTGAATCCACGACCACTGAATTGCTAGCCGACACTCTTCCCTACTCGGTCACAAGCTTTTATGTTCATCACTTAAGCATTGGAAAATCATTGGCACCTTTTTTATACCTTAAGCAAAGGCAAAGTATAAAGAGGAATTTTGTTTAATATATATCACCTATATATGTATGCATACATAATTTGATAATAGTAAATAACAAATGATAAAAGTCTAATAACACTATAAGTCTCTTGCAGTTCAGTCATATAATTAATAACATGATACACTACAAAGATATTTTAATAATGTCGTTAATTAAAGACCCGCACATAGCTTGGAATTTCAAAGACTAAATATGGATATCTAGTAAAGCATTTACATACAATTAATAAGAAGAGAAGAGAATAAGGAAAATTCGAGAAAACCAAACAAGTAAGAAAATTATATTCGGTCGTGACCGAATCTTTCATACTCATCACCGTGATACTAAAAACCACGAAAAGAAATAAAAAGAAAGAAAAAAATTTTCATATAATAGGGGAATGGGCGCGGTTGATGTTTTTCTATGTTTAAGATAAAAGTGGAAATTTATATAGCGTATGTGTTGTACTACAGAACAGAAACAGTGAAACAAAGGTGTTCACAGTTTTTATAACACAGGCGTGTGGGCTTTGTAGGAATGTTGTTTGATATTTTGGATAATTCTCAAATTATTTTTCAAGTTTGTAAGCGATATCTTCATTTTTGTGAACAGGAGAATGTTTACCATAGATACTACACAGTTGCGCAGACGGACAGATAGATAGATGCTTAAGTGCATGTCCTTTGAAAGTGGCCAAGAATTTATATATTTTATAGAGTTTTCGAAGTTTTCTGTGTGCGTTATAAATGTTTTGAGCAAAAAATGAAATCCTGAAGCACTATAAAATTAAGAAGGCGTGGTCAATTTTCACCATTTTTCTACAGATAATGCAGCATCGCCCATAGAATATGCAGTGAAATTTTTGTACATTTATCTATTGTAGCTTGTGAGCAATGAGCAAAAAACCAATTTTTTATTCCTTTTGTTCCTAGTTTACGTAGCACTAGACGTGTCTTGCGACTAATTTGGCTCACTTTCAACACTAATCTGTGTAAAAGAACTTCCGATATTTCTGCGCAATTTGAAGTCGATAGCTTCATTTTTACGGCCAGGATACAATGAACATTATACAGATGGACAGACGGGCATACTTAAATCGATTCACAATTTGATGCTGATCAAGAATATATATACTTTGTGCGGTCTCTGAACTTTCCTTCTGGGCGTTGCAAACGTTTTAACATAATAAATATACCCCTCATCCTTCAGTGATGGTTATAAAAAAAAAAAATTCAAGAATGCTTAGCAGCAAAAATCATTGTTATTTTTCCCTTAAAACAAGAAGATGAAGTAAGAAGAAAAGAAAGTCTTGAAGATGTGGACTATCTGTGTTCTGGTAAAATCAGATTCATAGTTCTTTTAGATGTACTACAACTTGTCAGGAAGATACTTGGGCTCCTGCTCTCTTCAGCTTATGAATAAAGACAAGATTGCCTACATCTAAGTACGAAACCAAATTTAATCCCAGAATTCCCAGTGAGAGTTAAGATCGTAGTTTCTCTTGTTATTGATGGCAAGCCCTAATACGCTTTTTGAGGTGTCATCACGATTGCCATATGCGTTAGCACTATAGGATATGAGAGGGACTATAAGGCATTTAATTCGTTTCAACTTAGTTTCACTAGGTGCATGGTAAGATGACAGTCATAGTTTTCTGAAAATGTTATGAATCGTCACATTTATATAATTAATGTGATCACAAAGTTTAATCTAGAATTCAGCTTAAATCCTCGATTAAAAATAACACTGACTGAAATTCAACGTCAATATTCGCCCATTATTACTTTGGATAGGGGAGTAACATTCAATGAACCATGTGATATAGCAATAGCTTTGGCTTTAGTTCTCATTCGACCAATAGATAATATTACGTAGGTCATCATTTATCCGTTCGATAAGGTTTTCAAAAAAAACCTATCGACCGTGACAAATATATTTACACATCATCAGCATATAGATGAATTTTAGGATTATGACAACTGGTTACCGAATCATTGATAAAAACATTATGTTTAATGTTTGTTAAATGGGCCCTATTATTGAACCTTGAGGTACCCCAGAGTATATTTCGCGGAGAATAGACAAAGACTGATTAACTTTCACACACTGATAACTGTTTTGAAGATATAACTTCATTAACTTGATAGCTTATTCGCCAAAATCAAAATATAGTTTAAGTTTTTAATAATCAGTAGCGATCAAATGTATCAAAAATCTTAGAAAAATCTATTATAACCAGAATTGCAATCTCATCTCTATCATACGCTGGACGAATATCTTCGAGGGTTTTTTATATAACAGTATTGCAGCTGTGTGAGGATTTATAGGCTGATTGGTCTACACTCAGTAGATTATACTTTTCTAGATGTAACCCTGTCTGAGTCACAATAAGTCGTTCAAAAATTTTGAATAAGTGATGATAGTGATTTTTCAACTAGCAGGACAAATGCAAGTGGTAAATTTGTGATTGAACACGTCCGTGATAGGCAAGAATATGTTTGGCAATAGTAACTTTACGAATATTATACTGATATTGTTATATACAGTATTCGACTTGTTGGATTAGATTTCATCCGTGTCATCCGATCGATTCCCACAGTGTACTGTAACATTTGTTATATTTGCAACCCTGTAATGGTGTGTTAACTTCTACTGTGAGTTTCGGCAACGTAAAAAATGAAATTTGTAATGCATGAGTAAAAGTTTTTTTGCTTTTGAGTTTTTGGATTGATGAAGTGGAGAGTCATGCTAAGATATGATTTCGATTGATTGTGTTTTTTAGAAAAAGAAAAAAGGAAATATTAAAACGAACGAACACTTGAGAGTCTAACAACACTAGGTGGCTGAAAGTTTCTTTAAACCACAGATAATTTGCGAGGGAAAGAAAAGGTTTATTATTATATTGAATATCTCCAATGTTCATAATATAAACATGAAGCGTTTTGCCATGGAATTTAAGAATACGCGTGCTTGCTAGAGAGGGTTATTGTTTTTGAATATCATATTGTGCAACAGCAAAAATGCTAGTGATTATTCCTTGCATTTGCAAAGAAAGAGAAAAGGGACAATACTTTCATTTCAAAGTGCGGTCTTTACCTATAAATTGCTTTTGCATTAACTTATTAAATAATTAAATACTGTTTTTGGATGAAATTGTGAAAACGGCAACGTTAACTATCTAACTATTAAATTTAACCTCACCAAAAAAAAAAAAATGCTATCGTTCAAATTCTAATAAATTTAAATTTACTAGAACTAAAGTATATATATTAAATTATATTAGTAAATTATGTACGCAGGACTAGGAATATATACAGAGCACATGCTGCATCCTGAAGAGAATAAGCACAAACATTTCCTAAGAAATTTATAAAAAAAACTTGAATTTTAAAATATAGTTTAAGTTAGATTAAAAACATTTATAAATGTTCGAGTAACAAAAGGTGAAAAAAAAAACTCATAGAAGCAATCCATAAAGATCAAAAAGAGCACAAAGATTGTAAAATTAGACAATAGAAATGACGACAATTATTTACATTATTTATGGATATATTTAATATATGTATTATATAAAAAAAATTATATGCAAACATTTTGCGGCAATTTTTAAAAGAGAAGGTAACAGTTTCTATATATAAATGCTAGTCCTGACGTTATCATATCTTCACCTGTAAACGACCATCAACGAAAGCAGCCGTACCAAATCTTCAATACAATATGACTCTATTTTTTGGTAATTCTTATTTTTATATCGTATGTTGATTCGCATTTTTGTTATTATTCCGTATATTATTGTAACATATTTTTAAACTTTGAAGTTTATGCTGTGATTTACAAGAACATTAAATAAAATTTAACATTCATTTATTTCTATTATTATTAATAAATCATTATAAGTATGGATCTGAGGAGCCAACTTCAGGGTTTGCCATACAAAATCGTCGGCCGTAGAAGACCGTAGGTAAGGCAGCGTATAGCGTAGTCCAAGACAATAGGTCGGCCCGCCCGGCAAATTCCGTTCGTCCATCTGTCTCCATAAGAAATTTTGAGCGTGCATTTCCCGAATGTAGCCGAATGGGAAATGTCTGCCGGATAAAGAGTGAAATCCGCCCCTTAGTGCCGAAATAGCTACCTTTATAATGGCACGGGCGTCTATCCATTGCGACCTCCGACCGTTTGACTGAGCGAACTTTTCTAAGTTTTAGTTCAAACACCATCATTTTTGTTTTTTTTTTTGTTATTTATAACATTTTGTTAAACAACGGTTACCTCCAACGTGGGGCCCGACCAGTAATAAAAATTTTCTATCGCGACATGCTAAGAATTAAGCCTTTCGTTCCAGTACATAGTAGATTAACAGTTTTAATTGTTTACATTTCATTCAGATCACCAATATTCCCTACCCTATGTAGAATGTATCGACGCATCTTACCGAAATAATATAATATTATTGGTACTGAATATCAGAGTCAAAAGTATATTTTTATAAATTTTCCTTAAGGGACGGCGTCTTTTTATTTTTCTATTGAACTATTTTGAATAGGTCTACCTCGATCAGACATTTCAAGTTGAAATTTGTTAAGTGTAAAACAGTTATGACATAATATTAGTGATTATGTGAGAAATATAATATATATACGTCCTCTCATGATGCAGATCTGTACAACAAAAGTATATTATTCTATTGAAGTTATGATTGTGATCTCCAAAATATATTATGTGTCTTTGAAAAATCAAGAGCAGCAAGACTTGGTTCAAGCCTAGTCTTAAAAGGGAGAACAGCGCTGTCAGAGATGGCAACGGGGTCTAGTATTACCAGAGTAAATATTAGACGTATTTGCATATTAATTATTTAAAGATCTGCCATGCGTTACTTAAAATAAAAAGTAGAAATAGTTTAATGCAGATTCTATTATATAGTATTTTTTACTATCGGATACGATTATTAGATATTCATTCATGGGATTCTCTAGATGAATGTAACTAAAGATTATAGTTCCAAAATATAACTATATATAGATTTTTTACAAGTGCCAAGTGTAGCGTAACCAAAATTATGCGCCCAATACCTTATAAAAAAAACAATTAGTATCATTTTCTTTAGATTTTATACCCGTATGGAAACTTGTTTTTGTACTATTGGCAACATTACAAAACTATAAAGGAACAAAGTATAAAAGAGAACATGAAAATCCAAAATACGAACAAATCAAAAACAACATAAAATCTTATTTTGCTTCTCGTAGTGTAAGTTGAGCTCGCGTACAATATAATATTTTTGTAAACACTGAAATGCAATTTTCAGTGTAAATCATTGTAGAACGGTTCCAAATTGATAAAACAATTTAACTTTATTTCAAGGTAAGCGTAATTGTTCGTAATTTTGGAAAGCATTTACTTCCGTTGGTGGACGGATATGGAAACGGTAGTGTAAGGTTAGAGATTATTAGCCAGTTTGTGGTAGCATGCGCAGCTTACTGTTTACTATAATTTTACGCCATTTTATAAATACTGTACGAAGTCCTATTAGGAGTTTACACATAGATTTATCAAGGGTTTTTTAAAGGAATTTCCGCTTTTCCTTGTTCGGTTCATTGCCATAGAGTAGAAAATCAATCACGGTTGGATGTTTTAGGTATAAAGACGAGCAGTTTTAATAAATTGCATATATTGATTGTAAGGATTGTAAGGAATATGTTGAAGTCTTGTGCTTGTTTGTCCGTCTAAATAATTTAGAAAATTTTACAATTTTTTTGCAAACATTTCAAGGATGAGATTTTTGTTAAATTTGTATGAAATTTTACCATTGCAATGGAGAATGTACAGTGTCGAAATGTTTGGTTGATGGGTAACCCTGGAGAAATTTTTACATTTACGAACAGCAGTGGAAAAGCAAAGAAATGTAAAACTCACCAAAAAAGTGATGCGAGAGAAACCAAAAAAGGCTTGAAGAAGTGTAATGCGTTTGTTTCCTTTTCCTTTAATATTTTTAATTTTTGAATAAAAAAAAAAGTGAAATTCTCATAATTTAATGCAGCATTAATAGAATTGTTATAAAAAAACTCGACAATTAACGTTAAGAAAATGGTTGGTGGCGGCGACAATGGTGGTAATAAGATTGTGGCTACCTTGCGAGGCGATTTTAAAGTCATTTCGACACCTGATGGTGCTTCAATCACACAATTGGCCAACCTAATGAATTACAAAATAGTAAGTGAAAAGGACTTGCTTAGCTCTCTCGCTTTTGTTAAACGCCTTTGTTTTTAATGTCTTTTTTAAGCGCACTGAATGTGATGTTTACAATAAGCCACCGAATTCTCTGAGTATGTCTACTACTGTAGTTGATTTGGGAAAACAATTGCTGCAGTTTGCTCGTGACTCGGACTTAAAAGGCGTTAAAAATGCCTTATCTCGTGGTGCTCCATTTACTTCGGATTGGGTTTGTATTGAAAATGTGAAATGTAAAAAGAGAAGCAACAGGTTTATTTTAACGTTGTTTTTCTTTTTTTTGCTTTTCTCTTCTTAAACAAGTTGGGCATGTCTGCTTTGCACTTTGCTGCTATGAACAATCAGTATGAAATTTGTCAGGTTTTATTGAATGGCGGTATTAATAAAGATTCTAAAACTAAAGTGGATCGTACTCCTTTGCACCTAGCTTGTTATTACGGAAATGAAAGTATTGTCGAACTTTTGCTGTCGAAGAAATGCCTGACAAATCCTAAGGATATGGTAAATAATATGGAATTAATAAGAATAAAAAAATTACTTTATGTAGTAAAAATTGATTCTTAATTTAATTTTAGTTAAAAATGACCCCCTTACACTGGGCTGTGGAAAAGCGATTCAAAACTATAGTTCGACTTTTGCTAAAACATAATGCTGATGTGACCTTAGCGTCAAAGTTTGGTCGCACACCAGTGGGTTTGGCTGTATTAACTGAACAGGCTGATATATTGGAGGAATTAGAGGCGGCCAAACAAGCCCAACTCAATCGTAAATTCAACGAAGAAAATGAAGTAAGTAATGCTAGACGTTATTAAGCTGATATACAAAAAAGATCGGTTTAGAATACAATTAAAAGCGCCTTATCATTATGAGAGTTCAAAGTTCTACGGCAAACTTGAGTTGAAACCCATAGCATATATAAGCTATGCAGGTCTGTTGTGATGATTGTTGATATCGGCTTTGTTATCCACCCTTTTTAAATAAATTCTTACAAATACGTAGGTGGTAAAAAGCAAGAATTTTTTGTACTGAATGTATTTCTTCTATATAACACAAGAATACACGGATGTGGCCTAATCGATTCAGAATTCAAAACTGATCAAAAACATATTCTGATATATATACATTTTTCTTTCTTGCAAAAGAAATACTGTTCGTATCTTTCTTTTGTCGTAGCTGTAACAATTAAACGATAAGCGTAGACTCACTTGCCCTTAATTCTACACAATCTTCCTTTTCCTTATTATAATTAGGTATTAAATAATTTACTGCTTAAAGACAAAATTTGTAACGAGGGAGAGGAATTTTTACGAAAAATTTTAAATTCCATCAAAGTCTGTAATGATGAAAACTGGATGTTCTTTGAGCAACTCGTGCTAATATTATAAACTGGCTCGATTCAATGACAATAATTGACTAAAAGACCAAATCGTTTACACGAACGAAGTGAAATTAATAAGTCGTGGCTTACGATATCTCTTTGAAACAGACGAAATTGTTGATGATATTTTCTGTCAACGATTAATCTTTTTGAATGTTTTGCTTTGTTTTGGGAGTAAGTAGTTGAACGAAACAAAAACCAATAAATAAACTATATTCAGTTTTGATGAATCGTTTACGTCCACCAATAGTCCCTTAAGAACAACCGAATAATATTATATAACCGTGATCGCATTTTTCTATTTTTATATAGGCGTTGCTGGGTCATTAATAGAATATACGGGAAAATGTTTATATATCATAGTAGTTGTTGGATTTTAGGAACAATGGACAAAAAATGCGTTGTTTTGCTTTTCAAAACAAAGATTTTCTCCGTTGATGATGTACTGGGCATATGATCTCTGATAGTTCTGGGTCATTTTCAAAAATTGCGTGGAAGAAGCCCCAACGTTTGAAGACAATATCCTAATTTTTGCTACCAGAAATATTTAAAGACGCCAAGAAAAATATCCTTTTTAGGTAGCTTTTTTAAGCAATAACAGAATTTTTTTCGAATCAGATTTTTTGTTAGAAATTTTTAGAAAAATTCTTTACTTTTTATGCATTCCTCTGTGCTTCAGATAAGTAATAAGTCGATCGAGTTGTTCTTTTTCGTCAATTATGAAATGGATTTTGTCGATCTTGCTTAAGATGAAAAAATATTAATTGCATAGTATTTTTCCCTAGTGGATTAATTCAGAGTTTAATATGGGAAACAGGAACTAAATGAAAAAATTAACTTCCGATCGCTCTCGAATATATTTTCAATTATGCTTAGATATGTAACTACTGGATATAATTACAAATAGATTTTTTCTTTGACTTTTAATTAACTTGCGATTTTCAATTACTGTAAAAACTGTTAAAAACAATACAATGAATTAACGGCTTGTGAATCAACGGCAGACTGATGTTTATAGCATTCGTGTATGTAATTTAATTATTCTGCTTTATGATAAAAAGAAAATTAATTTTTATTAGAAAAAACAAATACATTCTTGTTATAAAAATTTTCCAGAAGGAAACCTCAGATGCTGTGAATTCAATAATGGGTATATCCAATAGCGTAGCGGAGGAAGTAGTGCGTAAAATTGACAATGATGACGATTTGACAAATCAAAGTGATTATGCTACAACCAATATAGCTGATTTAGAAAACATTAAAGGTGGGTCAAATGGACAGGATTTTGAAAATTGAAAAAATTTTTAATTCTTTTTTTTCCGTTTTTTAGAAACTGGCATTTTGGGTGATTCAACTATAAATCTTTTGAAATCTCATGGCATTTCTATGATGCCCGATGATGATACATCCAAAGATTTATTTAATACTGCCTTACAGAATGGTCGCCAACTGATTTTATCAGAAGGTGGTAAATTGCTGCTAAATGAAACAAAGAAAATACAAGATAATCAAAACCCTAACAGTACCAGCAATAACCTTAACAACAACAATAGTAATAATAACAATAAAAGTAATATTAGTAACGACATTAATAACAGCAAAACTATAGTACCTGTACGCGTCCAAAACGAGAATTTAAAAAATACAATAACTCAAATATCGGCTCAACAACAGTTAACTAAAGGGAAGCCGAATATCCTGTCAAGAGTTAAAGACAATACATCAATCAATAAAAATAAGGTGAGATGGAAAGAAAAAACAACAGCCAGCAACAAGTCATTCACCTAACAATTTCTTTACAGAATATCCGTATTATGTCTTTCAATGATTTTAGAAAATTTTGTGGTAACACAAACGTAAAAACTTTGCAACAAATACCAACTTCATTAGCAAGGTAAGCCGTCGACGAGAATTTGCAAATTTTTCGAAAGCATAAGTATAAATGACGGAAGCAATTAAGCGAAATCACGATTACGTTCTTAAGCGTTCATTTTGAATAAGAAATCTCACCCTAAGACCTCTCCTTCCAATTGCCTTAAATCAAACTTAAATATAAATTGAAAAGCTCAAATTGGTTATCCACGACTTTCGAAAGTCACGTCTTAATCTGTGCCCTTTGAGTTGATAGGTAACTTACGTTACGCTACATTATATTTGGTAGATGTTTTATGTGTATGTTATGTTTTGAGTGTATCACTTTATTACAATGGTTTGCAAATTGCGAAATCTTTGCAGCTTCTTATGATGTTGTGTACAGCAGTGTAATACGATGATTTCGCTTACATGTCCCGTTACAGTTATAGTGATCCCACATCCATTTGATAAAATAGAATTCTTTTAGTTTTCAAATGTTTCTAAAAAAATTAAAAAAAAAAAAATAAAACAACCGACTGGTCGATATCAAAAGATTAATTATAAGCTGAATATAATTCTTTCCTTGTTTCTCTTTTAAAAAAAAATAACTATTTTTAGCAATCGGTTAGTAAAGATAGAACCAGTGCATCCTAAACAGCAGCAGCAACAACAGGTCAGTAACATTTTTTATTAAAAACATCATTGCAATACACTTTTGTTTTAAAAGAAAATCTTAAAGAAAAGAACATTTTTTATTAAAGTAAAAGCGAAAATTTGTAGCATCATTTTATATCACTTTGTTTCTTAATTTTATTTTTCCATTTCATTTTGCTTTTATTAAGTTAGTTAATAAAATAAAATACTTTTTTTTCTTTTATTTTAGCATATTCAGTTGCAGAGAAACATTGCTAATAACGCTGCCAACCCAAGCGCCAACTCCTCTACGTTTGTTGAAGACAACATAATTGACGACAGTGTTTCCATAAGCAAAATTGGAACGTTAGAGAGTGTAGAAGTCGAAATGGAAAACTCCAAATCACCACCGCCACTGAAAATAATACAACCTCCCACAGTTCGACAACAGCCTATACGTGTCGGTATGCCCACTAGACAAATAGAGCAAATCGGGAGCGTACAAATACGGCAGATTGCAAAGCCGGCAATTAAACAGTATGGAAACATCAATAGAGCCAGTAATGGCGGCGATACAAAACCGTTTACTAGTGGCAATAGTCCTCTGAATAGTTCTGTTAATAAAATACGTCCCTCTACAGTTGTACCTTTACTAACCTTACCGGAAATTTGCCGTCAATTGTTGGAGTTGCGTAAGCAAAACGAGGAGCTTAAACGAAATTTTGATTTGGAAAAAAAGGAAAAAGAAGAGATTAGCCAACGTTTAGAACGTTTAGAGGAATTGTTGTTAGTAGAACGAACGGATGAAGACTTTATCGTATCCTAGTTCGTGAAAGTAAAGTAACTATAGGTATCTTCATGATGCGTCGAAAAGGCAAAAAAAAAATGAAACAGCAAAGAAACTGAGTTTGACATTTGCTGTTTAACTGTTCCGACATATCATGCGGACGCCCAATATGTGTAAGTAAAATCAAAATGAACTTTATTATTATTTTTTCCAAGTAGAGAAATAAAATTAATGTTAAATGAAAAAGTAATGAAAAAAGGAAGTTATCGTTAATTTTTCTTAATGCTTATATTTTCTATTAACTAGAAATGTAAAAAATATATACCTACGTATATATATATAAGTATATAAGCATATATATTTATTTACATATATATGTCAACAAATTGTTTATATAAAAAACAGCAACAAAAGCATTTGTTAAACACGTATTTGTTTAAAAAAAAATATGAATTTCCTTTTTTATTATTAAAACAGGCTTTTTTAATAAAACACAAAAATTGAATTTAATGAAAAGCATTTGAAAACTCATTTATCTTTCATTTTATTTCAATGAATTAAAAGGAAACTCCATAAGGGTAAAATCATGTAAACACCAAATCAATCAAATGCCACCTTAATTATTCCCTTGCTTTGTCGGATACAGTTGATAGTTGTCAAGAAGCCAATCCGTTGTCGCCAACTTTCCTGTACTTGCCGTCCAATTTTCCTTTATTCTCAAGCGATAGATTGTTGTAAAACAGAAAGTGCAATTACTTAGCGCTGGAGATACACAAATTCTGGTAAGACCACATCTTCGTGCCTGCGTTTAGGTGCATAGGAGTCACTTTGCACAAATTTTTGCCAGTTCTTGTAACATCTCTGATACAACAATTGATAATGTGCTTTAAACTACACTTACGATGTGGTTGCTTCAGGCCGATTTTTCCTGCAACTTCCTGAAGCCAAAAAGTCCAAAGGCTGAGATCAACACCGGCGGTATATCTGTACTCCTCATATCACCGCTCATACCAATTTTTCCCAGGATGTAATGAAAGGCCGTTTTGGAAACGCGGTACTTCTACGCCAATCTACACATAACAGTACACCATATAATTATACGTCGTTTGCAAATATTAGAAACAATTTACATAATCGTTTGCGGTAATATTAAGGGTCGGAAGCATTCCATAAAGACTTTCTCGCCCGTCTCGTATTGATCTTTTCTTGTGTGTCAACGTTCTCCTTGTTCCCATCTTCAATGAACGAGCGTGAAAGGAAGTTCGGCACATTGTGCTAAAACTGTACATATTTATTAACATTTCCCATTTTAGCTCGATGTTTAAAAAAAATTGTGCTTTGTCAAATTCCCTTTTTTTGTTCTCTTTCTTCGTTAGGCGTTAAATTGATAAATTTAATTTTTAAAATGAAAAATGATTCAATTTCTAACAGCTGCAGAAAAGGAAGGATATGTTTAGATGTGTTTATATTTTTATTGTTCAGCTTTTTTCTCTTACAAACGCAACTGTAAAAGAGAGCAAATACAAATGCAAATTTGCTGCCCCAGCGACAGCAATTTTGGCCCTGTCAGGGTACACGTAACTCAGAAAGCGCATTTGGCGATAATTAACAACATATTTGCTTACGTGATTAGATTTTAGTGGCGACTATTGCCTACTGCCTTGTCGCTTGCTTACATGATTACCCGCAGCAGCCAGTTGCTTGAGATGAGCAGTGCTGCCAGCATGAAAGATTCCATAACCCTGCTACATATGCAGAAAATTTTGAAAAGTTGCCTAATAATCTATGGTGATTTTGCCGTCCCGCACTCCTCACAAGTATCAGATGATATTGCTCGGGTCATTTTTAAAGAGACATTATTGTGCGTGTGATTACTCATCAGTCTGTTTCCTATGTCGTGAAGATAGCATACCACAGAGGTTCATATGCCGTGAAAGGAGGAATCTTATAGAGGAGGTGATCATATTGGTTGTTCCAATCTTGTCTGATCTTTTGCTGAATTAGGCGAAAGGCTTCTTTGGGAAGATACTTGGCAATAAGGGCTATACCATCAAAGCGAGCTTCCCATGCATGCCTATCAGCCTTTTCGTTTAAGATCAAGCGACACGTTTTATTTAGTCAAATTTCCAAGTGTAGAAAAATCAGCAATTAGACCAGCAGAGGCGCAATCCCGCTACGTAAATCTAATTAGTGCTAAATAAAAATAATCGTGGCGAACACAAAACTTAGAAAAGTTTACAAAAAATCAAACACAAAACTTAGAAAAGTTGTCAAAAAATAAACATAAGAATCTGATTTTAGCCAAAAATTGAAATAAATCGTCAACGTCAAGCGGCATAGAAAAAGACCCTTGTATTCACACTTTCGACACCGGGCCTTTTTTTATTACGCGTTGAATCATCTGTTATTGGCTCGCTGAATATTCGAGAAGAAGAAGAATAAGTTAGCTACCACACGTGTTATTAATAGATTTTGAATAAAAAACTTTTGCATGCTTTTCTATTTATGCGTAGATGAACTGTCTAAGCTAATTAAATTTAAAGGAAAAACAAAGAACAAAATCTAAAAAATGGTAAATTAAACTTAAAAGTTAACAAACATTTTAACCTCATGTCCTTTATATTTAGGCCAAAGTCAGAGTTGATGATTTACCCGGCTTTCCATCGTTGGACAGCGGCGGCAGGGAAAACAATAACTTGCTAAAATCCACAGCCTCTGCAAAAGCTAAGAAAAGCGGTGGCTTTCAGTCAATGGGTTTAAGTTTTGAATTATTAAAGGGTATAACTAAACGTGGTTATAAAGTACCCACACCCATACAACGCAAGACAATACCATTGATACTTGAAGGGCGTGACGTAGTGGCCATGGCAAAAACTGGTTCAGGGAAGAGCGCTTGTTTTCTTATACCAATGTTTGAACGTTTAAAGCGCCGTGATCCTACCAAAGGAGCTAGAGCTCTCATTTTATCTCCTACTCGAGAGCTGGCAGTGCAAACATACAAATTTATTAAAGAACTGGGAAAATTTTTGGAATTAAAAACCATATTGGTTTTAGGTGGTGATTCAATGGATTCCCAATTCTCTGCCATACATACGTGCCCAGATATTATAGTAGCAACGCCAGGCAGATTTTTGCATTTATGCATAGAAATGGATTTGAAATTAACGGCCATAGGTAAGTCTATATCGACAAAAAAAAAGCTTTTCTCTAAAACAAGATTTGCATGGTAGAATATGTGGTTTTCGATGAAGCTGATCGTTTATTTGAGATGGGCTTTGGTCAGCAATTGAATGAAATATTACATCGTTTATCTGCTAGTAAGCAAGTTGTCATGTTCTCAGCAACCTTACCAAAGTTATTAGTGGATTTTGCTCGTGCTGGCCTGAGTGATCCTGTTTTAATTCGATTAGATGTTGAATCCAAATTACCAGAAGGCTTATCCTTAAAATTCATTTATTGTCGTCCCGATGATCGCTATACTACTTTGGTTATACTTTTGAAATATGTGATATCTCAACAGGCTCAAACAGTCGTTTTCGTAGGCACCCAACATCACGTGGAGCTTGTATCATATGTGAGTTATATGAGAATTAAATTTTTGGAATATTCATATGCACGTTATTCGGTCGTTCCAGATTTTAACTGAATATGGCATAACCAACACTTCGGTATATTCTAGTTTAGATCCGTCAGCTCGCAAAATTAATACCGCTAAGTTTGTTAATAAAAAAGTCTCCGTTCTTGTTGTAACAGATGTGGCTGCTCGTGGAATTGACATACCCAGCTTGGATTTTGTTATCAATTTACATTTCCCAGGGAAACCGAAACTGTTTGTTCATCGCGTTGGGCGTTGTGCTCGTGCAGGCCGCACCGGTACTGCCTATTCAATATTCTCTACCGACGACTTAGCTCATTTGCTTGATTTACATTTATTCCTTAATCGTTCTTTCGATATCAATGATAGTAATTCCATTGGTAGCGTACCACAGGAACTACTAGAAGAAGAACATTTAACAGTTACAGAAATTAAGAAACATCACAACATTGTAAGTCATTTTCCTATTGGTATTAAAAAATCGCATAAACATTTCCAAACACATTTATTGCAGAGTGGCGTTTTGCGTACTAGCGAGAATGCTTACAAAAAGTACTTGTCTTCCCGACCTGTCGCTTCAACGGATTCTAATGCTCGTGTTAAGAAAATTAAATTCTATAGCTTAAAACCTTTGGAGGTCTTTTTCAACGTAGCATCTAAATTAAATGCTGATGTGCCATTGAAAGGGGAAGAAAGAAGCGAGGATGTGCGCAAATCTCAAGAAGAAAAACATGATTTACTCCTAAAAATGCACAACTATAAGCCTCAGAATGTAAGCGAAAAATATGATTTAATATTTTTATACCTATCACCGAAGAATGGGGCGCATTTTTATTTTGTCGAAACGTTTGCAACTCCTAGGAGCTATCTGCAGAGCCATTGTAGAGTATAAACATTCTTGATCAATATCAGATTCCAGATCGATCTAAGCGTGTCCACTTGCGATAAACATTCCTCCGATCGTAAAAACAAAGATTTCGATTGATTTTGAAAATGATCTAAATCGTTCAAAGTGTACCTCTATAGTATAACACAAGCTGACATTTCTATTTTGAGAAGCAGAAAAAATTGTTCTCTTCCTCGCTACTCGCTACGGCCATGCCCACCCAATATTACAGAGTCTCGAAATTTAATTAGTTGAATATAATTTTTTTACTTGTTAAAGTTATAATTTCAAGAAAAAGTAATATCTCTTTCAGACCATATTTGAATTGAAAAAGAGTCAAAAGTCTGCTCCTTTCGTGGTTATGAAAGAAAAGCGCTCGCAGCACACTGATATCATAAAGAAATATCGCACAAAAATGGAGGAGTTAGATAAAGAAGAGGAACTTAAACGTGTTGAAAGCAAGAGGGAAGGCGTGGTAAGTTTAATATATTGAATAAGTTTAACTTGAATATACATATCGAAAATATAGACGCCAGCGCAGGAGGCTAATGAATTTGATATCAGCGCAGCTTTTAACAAAGTAGTGGCTCCGAAGAAACGTCAGAATACAGATCATCTGTATAAGGAAGCGAAGAGCAAAAAGCAGAGAAAAGCATGCACTAGAGATGCTGAAAATTACATACCATACGAGTCAGCAGACAAACATACGGAGGATGGTTTGGCTATAAATTCTTTTGAACGTCAAGCGATGAATGCAGAATTCTCGGTCATTGACCGCGACACAAATGAAGTACGCCACAAGGCAGGCTTGAAGAAATGGGATCGCATTAAAAAAAAAATGGTGGCCGTGCAAGATCCTAGGGCGGGAAAAATACGCACAGAGTCTGGAGCTTGGATTCCATGCTCGTTCAAAACTGGCCGTTACAACGAATGGAAAGAAAAGTCGAAAATTGAAGAACAACTGGCGAAAGAGACTGCAAGTGATGATGATACGCATTTCAAACAGTTGTCGCATGAACAACGTTATCCAGTGAGTCGCCACGCTCGGCACAATGCCAAAGTTGAAGCCAAAAAGCAGGCTGGTGTGGGCGGCCCTAAGGAGCTTCGTGCGCCCGAACAAATTGTCAAGTCACGGATGCGCTTGGAATTTATCAAAAAACGCAATGCCGAAAATGCGACGCGCAAAGTTGAAAATCGTAAACGCAGTATGCGTAAATATCAACGGGTTCAGCTGGCGGCCAAGTCGGGCAAGGGAAAGAAAAGAAAGTGATTATTATTTATTTTTTTGCCTTCTTTTTTTTTTTTTTTTTTGTTAATCTTTGGTGTTAATTGGAGTTTTCCTACATTTTTTATTAAATATGCTTAAGCGTGCAAGCGGAACTTAATCGTATAGATTTCATTAATAAATAAGAAATGAAAATATTTAAATTATATCTGCGACTGTGGTTCTTGCCTGGGAATAGTTAGCATATGCAGATTTTGGAAGCAATATAAATATTTAAAGCGTATAAATGAATAATCATGAATTCATTGGAGCATAGCAGGACAATGAAACCTTATGTATTTATATATATTACTACAAATTATATGCAGGAAAGTTGGTCGAGAGAGAAAATGTTTTTGGTCGTGAATGATGTTTCTTTAAGTCCTACAAGTTTGCTCGTCTTTGCCATTTACATTGTCTTCAACGCTCAAGCGGTAACTGCACTTGAACAGGCTAAGACAAGCTTTTTGCCAATTTTTCGAGATGGCAAGAAAATTCGAAGATGTTAAGAGGATAACTCAGCGTAAAAAAATAACAGCACCACCATCGTCGCGTGGCAAGCTTGATTAAATTGCAAATCCCTCAGCAACTGTAAAAGCACACTTCCATTAAAGTCAACTAAATAACTAGATAGGCGTCTGCTTTGAGCGATTTAGCCCATTTTCAATACCAAGCTATGCGCACAAGAACTTGCAATGTTTCCGCCAAATTTGAAGTCGATGTCTTAATTTTTGCAAGCGACGCAGTGTCAACAACACATAACCTTGCAGCTGGACACACATGGCTACTTCAATCCAGAATTTGGTCGATGAAGCTTTCTTCCGAGTGTTGCATATATTATGACAAAATGAGTGTACCTCACACTTCGCTGGTGGTTACCAAAAAGTTCTATTGTATGTTTGTACAATATGCGCATATTATTAATATATTTCATGTAATTGTTCGCACAATTGTACAAAGCGCGTTACTTATTTGTTTGACATGACTAGTTCGCCAGACTATACGGAGCTAAGACAATGGGGTATCCTTTTCGGGCTCTGGCGTTAAAAACTCCCAACCGGTAAACGCAATAGGCAACGGTGCCTCCTTATTGTTTCACAGGAAAATGTAAACGAAAACATATGGTTTTAAAACCAAAAACAAAGAAATTAACAATAAATCATAATATAATAGAAACAATAATTTTTTCTTTTTGGGAGGTTGAGTTAAGATGGACCAAGCCAATAAATTTGTGACTTATATTTTCAGATAATAAACAGTAGTAATTATTAGCAAAGCACAACAACAACAATATCCGGCCATAATAACTAAAGCCGATATTTTATGTGCAGTTGTGCGAAAAAAGACAGTGCTGCAAACTCTGGCTGCAAAACAAAAAAGGAATGATAATAAAAAAATCAGAATAAAGTAAACAAGCTTCTTTATTTATTGGATATATGTCTATATATTAGTTGATAAAGTTATGAAATTCCAATCCGAAAATATCATTGTGTCAGTCCCCATACTTCATATGTTTTTAAATTTAAATATAATGTAATAAATATACGTAATTCTCTTTTTACGAGATAGATACGTTCCCAACAAAAAATTCGTGTAAAAAAATGTATATGCTAAATGGAAAAATAGTAGATGGGTTCTAGCAAAACTAAAAAAGCAACTGAAAAGTGCCATAAAGAATATTAAAAAAATTCTTGTTTTCAGTTTATTTAAGAATTTATTTTGTGTTTCCTTAAATATATTGTAAGAAATAAATTATACTTTGGAAAACAAAGCTAAGTTCTGTAAATAAATTCAGGACATTCCACTCTTATATGCGCATATAATCCACATAATCTAACTGAATTGTGAAGAATATAACGCGAAGTTACAATGCAAATTTGTGAGGAGTGACAATGGAACAATTCATAGAAACATCAAAAAAAAAAAAAGTTCATTAAAAAAGTTCGTGTAAAAGGAGATTTTTTCCTTTTTAACTCGTGTTAAAACAAATTCGTGTAAAATATGTTATTCGTGACATTTACGTTTACTGCATTCTTCATTCTCCGTGGCAAAGCGATCTTTTCTTACCTCCAAAATTGTATTACAGATTAGCTCCCTTACATCTAATTTGCGTTTATTTTTATAATATTCTGTTGCGTACATTTCCGGTATGCATACAGGTACCGGTACTGATAACTCTGCAGGTTGTTTTGCCGACATCATTGGCACTTAACAGTAACTCGTCATCAGGTTTGAGTTGCCATTTTCTTTTTTTTTCTTATTTATTACAAGCAACTCTGCTATATCTTCATCCTCCAATAAAAAAAATATCGATTAAAATCGATTAAATAAATAAATGGAAAATTAATAATAAAAATGACAAAAAACCTTTCAAAGCGAAGATATTTATTTATTTCTGTAATTAATTTGTTATTTCGGAGAAGAGTAAAAATTAGAATATTTTATTTATTTATTTTTTTTTTGAAATTTTTATAGCGTTTAGGCAAAAATATAAGCAAGGAAACCAAATTGTTCACGCAAAAGTTCAAAATTCCATGCTCTTACATAAGTCTAATTTTTATTTATTTATTTATTTTATTAGTTTCATTAAAGTTTAGTTATTAACAATATAATTTATTAAAATATGATATAGTAATATTATGTAGTAAATAAAATAAATATTTAAAAATTAAACACAACGATTGCGCATTTCATCAATTCGCTTTATTGTCATTATTTCTTTGAACTAGGACGAGTACGTCTTAAGCCCGATAGCCGCCAGTTATTTACAATTCGTACCGCCGCTTTTAAACCGTTGGCACCAAAGCCGACAAAAAGGGGGGTATGATGGTGCGGCACCACCATAAGCCGCTGAAAGTTTTTGGCGGGCTTCGGCAACAGACTTCTTCGAATAAACAACAAAAGTAATGAATTTGAAAATCGTTGTTTTCAGAACAATACTGGCGTTGTGGCATATATATATTTGCGTTCTAGCGTTTGTTTTTAATTTTTTTTACAAACTTAACAACACTTGCACTCAGTTAACTTAATTGCAGTAAATATCGGAAAAATTTTCGTGACACCAGTCCAGATTTGAGAAATGCCCACCTGAATGAACTTTTGTAGCATACAACTATTTGAATGAAAGAAGAGCAAATTTGATTCTTGATTTCATTCCATAAAATTGAGTTTCAAAAAAAAAAAAATGGTTGCAATTATTCCAGCAGTTTATGGCAAAAGAATAGAAATATAAGAAGTGAGAAAACTTTTCTTAAAAAATGCAAAAGGGGAGGCCTGGAAAAATTCCAATGACATGCATGAAATGACAAAAAACACGCTCAGACGGGATTAAATAAATTCGTCTCTCAAATGAAAATAGTAAGGAAGAGATAAGAAATAAACGAAAGCATTTAACTCAGTTCAAGTCGAACTAATCGCTATCTAAGTACAACGCTTATGATATAAAATCTTTAACGAACTTAGACTTTGGAATCGACTGTCTAAAATTATTTAAATAATAAAAAATTTTAATTTTCTAGAGGCCGTTCTATATCTATTTACCTGCGAAAGGCAGGTAATGTATGTATTGATTGCATAAAAATGCAATTCCGCTAGGATTCCGTACAAAAGTAGCCAGTAATTAAGCACCAAATAAATGTTTTGGGGGAATGTTGGACATCTTTCTCGTTAAGGAAATTTGATTTTGGCATTATTAGAAAACCGAGCGGGATTACACTTACCCAGGCTAATAAACTTATGTACGTTATAATAGTAATTAAAATGTCAAAAAACTTTCATCCTTTTCAAGAAGGAGGCTTTTTAGTTTTTATAGGCTTTTGCTAAACTCATAAGTCGTCTGTTCGTAAATTTGATTAACGAAAGTGAACTAGGAGTGTACGTGTTAAGTTTATTTCAGTTTGCTATTTAAATCTTTATGAAACGCACACTGATAAGAAAATCGAGTCAAAGTCTCACTTCGTTTATATTGTTTAAAAATTTTTTTAGTTCTAGTAATTACTTAAATAATAATAAATAAATAATATTAATTTATATTATTTATGCGATTTGCAAGTACATCTCTAATGAATTGTTACAAGGGCAATAACAAAATTTGTGTATCCCATAAAATTCAGTTCCGAAGAGAAAAATATTTCATCTAATATAAAGTTCAATGTTATTCTCCGATCATAAATAGCGTTAGCAAACAGTGAACTAATCTATTATAATCGGAGTTCTATTCATTTAGAGCGAATGAGTAGAGAAGTTGCCAAAAATTACCTGAGCAATGCAGGAAAACATTCCCGCTTTATTATTGTCTGCTAATAAAAAGTATAATGCCTCTCTTCTCCCTCCTTGCCATGCTCACGCTTTCAAATTAAAAATTTAGAATTTCTATTTTTTTTTTTTTACTTTCTACAGTACATTGCCGTTGAAAGGCATCAACATTCATATATATGAGTACTTTCCATTGATCAGTTGATATTCAGTAGTGACAGACCACGTATGAATAAAGTTAAATATGTACGAGAAGCGCTATTAACAGCGCTATTTAAAAAATTAAAAGTTACTTTGAGATTTGTTTGAAGCTATTGTACATTGCTTCAGTCAATTATGGATTTAAATGAAAGAGTTAAAGCAGTTAACTCATATAATACTCAAATTATTCAAGAGGAAGAGAAAGTCACGTTGGATATCATTCTTGTTCATATCGGTCAGTTTGGTAAATTTCAAATCAATATCCTTTTGCTGATATGCATTCCAATGATGTTTAGTGCGATATTCTCGGTAGCTTATGTATTTACGGCTGGGACTGTGATCTACAGGTAGTACGTGCGTAGGGCTTATGTGTCTAAATTATTTAAAAATATCTCTTTGAACAATTTATCAGATGTAATATTACAGAATGTGACGATATCGATAGCAAGTACGATGAACCATGGACCGAATATGCCATACCCTACAAAAGCAACTCCGTTTTAGATCAATGTCATCGTTATGCTGGTAATCTAACTGACAATCCACTTACCAGTTTTAATGCCGAATTTAATTATTATACTAAATGTGAAAATGATCGCTTCAATCGTAATAACACACAAGCCTGCAGTACCGATAATTTAATATTTCGTGACAGTGAAAAAACAATTTCAAACGAAGTGAGTAGCATTGAGTTTAAGTATAATTCCCTTACAAAAAACCTGCACTAGATCTTCGCACTTTCTTCTTCTTTCGCATATTTGTTCGCATATATATTAAGAGCCGTACAATTTTTTCGCTCTGCTTGACCAGTTTCTCTGAACAAATTCGGACAAATTAAAACTCTCTAATCGACTCCAACTTTATGATGGGTCAAAGCCTTCACTTCGACATTCGTCCAAATAATAATTTTAACATATTTCACCTTTAAAATTTCATACAATTTGCTAAATATCTTATTTTATATTTAATAAGATTTTCGTCACGAATCGCATAACACATAGACACAATAGTAAAATCTATTTTTAATCACCTGACACAATCATGTATTTTATGACACATTTTATAATTAATTGACTATTTAATAATTTTAATTGAATTTAAAGCCGAATCGCCGAATTGAACAAAGCTGGTGCTTTAAGACTTTAGTCGTGAAAGTTTATTGACAAATTTTATGAGAAACCTTCAGGGAAGCTGGCCAAAAGCCTATGATTACAAGAGAGTTTGATTCGCATTTGAACGAAATAAATTACGATTCCCTAAGAAAAAATTAACAAAAAATTAAAAAAAAATACGATATATTCATCTCGAAGTATTGAACACAAAAAATCATGCAATTCCACCCATGCCCCCCATGGTCAAATTTTTTTCATCAGTTTCTTTTCTCAAGAGTGTTTGAATGGAAGATTCAGATTTTGATCACACTTTTTACACTTCACGCATTCCTAAGCGATGGAAAAACGGACAACAATTCGCAATCGACTCCAAGAACTTCGTTGTCAGAAGCTCTAATCTCTTGGCAGAAGCCTTGAAAACTTTCGAACTGTTCTCAACCTCATGTCTAATTAACAATCGTCACTGTGAAACTGCCCTAACGTGTATTTTTCGTTCGTTTATGGAAATGCTTTTAAATGAACATAAACCCTCACGGAAGACATCCAGTAACGTATTCTCAGATTACGCATTGTGCTGTACGTTGCTTTTCAGCAACGTGTCACTTGACACAGACAGTCTTTTCGAAGCGCTTACAGAGAGAAAGTTCGGATTTTCCGTGAAAAGTTTTCTTCCAGGTAATGACAGATTTCCACATGACCCAATAGAAAAGAATCATTTTTTCTGAAAAAATCTTAGCGCATAGTCATACTTTATCGCTCCACTCGTAAGCAAAAGACTTACCCAAGAGTCCCTTAAACTTTTGCATTTTCCCTATACATGGTCTTATATATAAATGTATTTACTTGAAGAAAGTACTTAATAACTTATGTACATTTAACATATTTAACTTACATTTTGCAGTTTAACATATATTGCAAGGATGAATGGAAATTATCGATGGTGGGAACTCTCAACAACATAGGACAATTTATTGGTATTCCAATTGGTGGCTACATTTCTGATATGTAGGTATACTTTTTAAAATGACATTTTTTCCATACGCTAGCAATTGATGCAATTGTTTATCCCGCTTTAGGTATGGTCGGCGCACATCGTTAATACTGTGTAGTTTCATTGCCGGAATTTTGGGTATCATACGTTCGTTCGCCACATCGTATATATTTTTTGTTGTGTTTGAAATTTTAGACAGTATCGCCTCAAGTTCGATTTACTCAGTGTGCTTTATTATTGGCATAGAGCTTGTAGGTCCGCAGAAACGAGTATTGGCTTGCTGTTTAATAACCGTCTTTTACGCTTTGGGTGAGATTCTTTTGGCCCTATTCGCTAAATATTACCAAAATTGGCGGATTTTATTGCGCATACTTTATGGCCCTTCATTGGCATTGATCGTCTATTTTTGGATATTACCGGAAAGTGTACGTTGGCTGTTAAGTCGAAATCGTGATGAAGAAGCCAAATTGATTTTAAAACAAGCGTCTGCTGTCAATCAGTCTGAATTGCCGGACCATTGGTTACAAAAACTCATTGCGGCTAACGATCCGAAAATTCGCAATAGCAGTGAGAAGAAGTTTCCCATTAGAGAAGCATTCGATAAATTTTTCTGGCGCATAGCAAATTGTTCCTATTGCTGGATAGTAAATGTACTTGTGTACTATGGTCTTAGTTTGAGCGCCGTGCTTCTTCACGGTAACAAATACAATAATTTCATGCTTATAGCAATGATTGAAATTCCTGGTTTCTTTTTGCCATTGGTCACGATGAATCGATTCGGGCGCCGCTACACTTTATGCGGATATATGCTTGTTTGTGGCCTCTGCTGTTTGGGAACTATTTTTCTCTCATCAGGTAAAATTTTATTTCACTTACATACATACGATTTCTTGCCTAATAAATTTTCATACCCATCACCGAAGGATGAAAGTGTATTCGTTTTGTGGAAACGCTTGCAACGGAAGTTTCACAGATCCCACAAAGTATATATATAATATTCTTGATCAGCTTTAAATTCTAAATCGGTTCTAGCATGTCCATCGGTCCGTCTGCGTAATGTCTATGGTAAGCATTCTTCTGGCTGCAAAAACTAAGCTATTTACGTTAAATTTGACGGAAACATTGGAAGTGCTGGCACACAGGTTAGTATTGGAAATGGGCCAAGTCGGTCGAAGGACACGCGCACAGTGCTACGAAAACTAAGAACAACTCTGTTTTTCAAAAGCAATACGAAATTGATTTGATTAAAATTTAGTTCTTTTACTTTGTTTTGTCTTTTTTAGGGTAACGATGATGGGTATAAAAGATTCGGTCACGACCGAATATCACTTTCTTACTTGTTTTCATTATTTTCAGATAATTATTATATTCAATTAGCGTTATTTCTCTTGGGTAAAATGGCAATAACTGCGAGCTTTCAAGTTTTATATTTTTTCACATCGGAAATATTTCCAACTACATTACGCAATAGCCTCTTGGCATTCTGTTCGATGATGGGTCGTTTCGGGTCAATGTTAGCAGCCCAGACTCCACTTCTAGTATATAACTAAAATAAATAATCGAGATATTTATGCGGAAAATGAATTTACACTTTTTACAGGCTAAATATTCTGAACATTCTCCTCCCATATTATTCGCAATTACTGCGCTCACTAGTGCTGGTTTATCATTGTTATTCCCTGAAACGACAAACAAGACTTTGCCAAATACGGTTAAGGAAGCCAATGACATCGGTGGAACAAAGAAGACCAATGTAACCGCACTAGAGGATTTTGTTACCTAAAAAGTTCTTTTGGTATCCAATTTACGTATGTATTTTACGTTATTGTCTATGTATGTGAATTCTTCATAAACTTGCGCTTGAAAAATCTGCAGGTTGGAAAAAATAAATATTAACTGTGGTGTACATAATTTGCACAATTGCACAGATTTATTGAATCTTGTGTTACCTTTCAAAAGATTCAGACACGCTAGATTTATCCTTCAGAAGTACATTAAAGTTATATAGTGCATAGACTAAACATCATTCGTTTATCGCTTCTTTCGTCTGCCTATAGCTGTTGTCGAGGGAAAAAATCGATTTGAGAATATCTAACTCTCCTAATTAATTGACTGTGGAAGAAAGCGTAGTTCGAAAGTGATTTTCAAAATATTTTTATGCAATTTCTATGCTCCTACTGATGCGTGATCAAAGAAAGACTTTCGTCGTTTTCGGCCGCCATAGATTGACCTTGACACGAATATTACCCAATCAAATATTTCGATTCGAAATTTTCAATTTAAACATAGCGTTAAGCATAGCATTAATATCAACTCCCTTACTGGGATTCTTCTTTTTAATATTTATGGTGTGATCAAAAGAACATAAATAAGTCTATCATAAAATAGGAATGGTCAACACGTTTTCGATTTTACGGACGACACGAATTTGCATAGATATTGGAAGATTCAAGATTTAAAGAAATCTAGCAGAACGTACGAAAAGAGAACTTACTACTGCGTTCAAAAAATAGCAAAATAAAGTGCATTTTTTATTTAATCTCTATATTGACCCAATAAAGTTTACATACAGTACGAAAAATTAAGATTTCTCTTATTAAAAACTGAATTCAGGGGTTGAGGGTCAAAGAATGTATTTCTTAAGAAAGAAAAACTTGCATTAAATATCACTTCAAAATATTTTTTGACTTCAGATAAAGTTATAACCAAAAAATATACTTTATTACAAAAAAAATAAATAAAAAAAGTAAAAAAAAAAGTGTACATACAGCGAAAACAGATCACTACAAGATTCGAAAAGCAAAAAAAACACCCAATTCTCTTTTTACACGATTTTTTTACGCGAATTTGATTTAACACGAGTATAAGAGGAAAAAAATTTCTTTTTTTACACGAATTATTTTGTTTTAACACGATTTTTAATATTTATGAATTTCAAATATAATTTCCTTTTTCCAAAGTAGAAGTTATTTTTTATAAAATATTTAATGAACTGAAATGTGCAAGCACGAAATAAATTAAGTGAACTCTAACAAGAACTTTTTAATATT
>KK499805.1:1726555-1805147 GCA_000688715.1 Glossina pallidipes | reverse complement strand
TTTTTCCACGAATTTATTTTTACACGTATTTTTTGGGCACGTATCTATCGTGTAAAAAGAGAATTAGGTGTACTTAAATGTACTTGAGTTTTGTACTTGTTTTCGTACATTTATGTATATAATAATTTATCGGTTACAGTGAATTTCTTCATTTCTTTTCCTTAAAACGTCACAAAATGTACAAAAACGCAAAGAAATTTCTCAACAGATTAGAAAAGTGATCGAAAAAGTTAAGGAGTGAGGAAAAATCGTTGCGAGCAATAGCAAAAACAATTGCAATTAGACATGCTATTGTTGAAACGAGTGTAAAAAATGATAATAACACAAGTATCACAGAATGTAAGCACCGATCAGACCAATCAAACAATCGATATCGAAACGATATGTTATCAGAATCGTAATAAATGAACACAAAACTAGTGCTCTTGATATTGAAAAATTGCTGCAATAATATAAGTCAGTTGGTACTAATTCCCGAAACCGTTTGAAATATTTTAAGAACCAACGGCCTCTTTAGACATATTCCATGAAAAAAGCCATTTATAAGCGAAATTAATATGAAAAAACCGCTCATGATATCAGTTTTTAGAAAACCGTAATTTTGAGGGACGAGTCCAAGTTAAATATATGGCGATTTAAAATTTGTTACCAACTGTAAAGCACGTTGGAGGGTCTGTTATGGTTTCGGGATGCACTCTTGCGGCTGGAGTCGGAAAACTGGTCATTATTGACACATTTATCTCAACCTTCTCCAAGTCAATTTCAAGACTCCACAACCGAGTGTTTCGGGCAAATGAATGTTCCAGCAGGCCAACGATCGGGAATATACGTCTTTCATTTTAAAGGAGCAGTGGCCACTGTACATCTCCCCAAACGAATTGAACGATTGGGTTTGAAAAAGTGAAACTTCTAATATTAAAGACTTGGGTAATGGAATCAAATTGGTACAGATTTAGCACGAAAGTTACCTTCTTCAATGGTAAGACGTATATAGGCAGTGCTAGATGCTGAAGGTGATCCAACAAAATATTAGTTTTTTGATTTTATCCACAATTAATATATTAAGTTACCTGTGAAATGAACTTTTTTTGTGAATACTTTTTTGCGGTGTTTTTTTGGTATTAAGGAATATTTTTTACTTATAAGTTTATCTTAAGCCAAAAAAAAAAAAAAAACGCTGACGTGTTATTTAATATAAATTTTTTTTCTTAAGACGTACATTTTTTGATCGTCAACCCATAAATGGGAATAAGAGAAACCTTAATTTTTCAATCAAAGGTTTGGTGCTCGAAAATCGTTGATTGACATTTGGAGACATTACCGATGCTGTGGGCATGTCATTTGGATCGATGCAAATTATTTCCAGCTCAAATTAAATTATGTTTTATCAAACGTTAGATCGTGTTCAAAATTGAAGTACTTACGATGCGTGCTGCTAGGGCTTATGAATATTTGGCAAATTTAAAATATCCCCGCGACTGAGCACAAAAGTCGTTCATATAAGAAAGGCAGAAGTACAGTTTCTGGACTAAAACTAAAGCCTTGCTTAATTTAATCGTAACAAGAATCTTTTTCCATCGTATTTACAGTTATATTTAATTAAAGAAATTCGTAATTGGTTTCGAAATAGCTTTGCTCTGTGTGGATTGTGATGCATTCAAATTTAGTCGTTTCTGTGCGATATCAGGGCAAGATTCTTTAGTTTTAACTGTGTGAACTTCGAGTTGGTTAAGCTTTCTTTGCAGATCCTTGGCCATATGAAAGTCTTGATGTTCCTGTGCACTGTCTTTACTAATATATTCTTTGCATATGTCACAGACTATTCGATCACTTGTTGACTCAGTTTCCATGACATTTCGATTCTCTTTTAAATGTATGGGTTTAAAAAACTTTTTAATATCACCCATCCCAGATGGCTTTCTAGTGTCAACATTGCTATCTTTTTTAGTTTTCTTCGTATTTGTACTGGATGTTGGCGATTTTGATGTGTGGGCAGATTTTGTTTTGATAGAGTTCCGATATTCAAGCCGTTGCTCTTCGCTTAACTTCTGAGCTACGTGACGATCATTGTGTGTTTGAATAGAAACTGGATTATCCGGAATCTCAGATCCACACACTGTACATTTTGTTAAAGGAAGTAGTTCAGGCTTGAGTTCGGGAATTGCATATTCAGCATAATCCGACCGATAATCACTTTGCTTTTCTTCAACATTTTGAATCGATTCCTTTAATTCGTCTTTAATTTCATCATCTACCGCGTGAGTAGTTTCGTGGTTAATATTCTTGGGAGGCTCATCTTGCAGACTTCGTATATCATCAATAAGGTCACTTAATTCATTTGCACTTGGGTCCTCATAACTTTCACTTACTCGTTTTATTTTGGATGGACGCGATGAAGGACTTCGCTTGTCTTGAATTTTACTCTTCGAGTCCTCATCATTTTCGACCTGAGTATCATTACTCTTCCCACTATTTGTTTCATTCTTATGATTATCTGGATTTATTTGCATGTTATCTGATTTTTTCATCGCTTCCAGGAAAAAACTTCGTACATCCTTCGTCTTAACTTCTTTTTGCAGTGCTTGCATCGACTGGTTGTCCGGTTTTTCAATTTTATTTCCTCCTGCTTTAGAGAAATTTTCTTTAATTTGCTCTTCGTTTACATCTTCGCTGATTCTTCTCTTCTTAGCTGCTTGTTGGGCGAACATTTCTTGCAGCTTATTTTGACCATTGGATATAGTCTCAAATTTACCCACACTTATGCCCAAAAATTTTATTGGATTGTTTAGTACACTTTCGCTACCAGCACGATAAAATTGCTTAGTATTTGACTTAATGATTTCAAAGGCACTTTTGGTTAATGCTTCGACAGTGTAATTAAGTAGAGGAGCCGAACGTGAACTGGATATATCTTCACCATCGAACTCTTGAGCAAAACTTACTACCATTTGCTTTGCGCGGCGATTATTTTCAATTACATCTTTCTCTAAGCGATCAATTATTTCGTTCGCCAACTCTTGAAGCCAGTGTTGCAACGTCTTTAAGCCACATATGCTATTACGCCCGGGAAATTTCTTGCAACAACCTATGCTTTTAGAGTAAAATCGTGGTGTAACTGCTTCCAAATCGATTCCACGGCAAATGTTATATAGCCAAGATCTACATAATTCAAAATACAAGGAAATTAGTGCAAAGCTTCATGCACACTTTATTTATACCCATCGCTTAGAATTCGCGTTTTCCCTTTTAAGTCTATTATTAAACCTATACATATGTTCATAGCGAAATTCAATAAATTTCAAACCCAAAGTGTGACAAAACAAGTGATTGTCCTATGGAGGGTTTGTGCGCATGTTCAAAGTCGATCAGATTAGAAACAATTATTTGGTTTATTTATCGCATTATCTGCGCATTCGGTATGTACATTGAGTTTATGTGTTCGCGACGCGTTTTCAAGTTCAACTTTCGCCTAATGGACGGCCCTTCCCCAAATTTGATAAATGCGCGATCGAATAAGTAATTAATAATATTATTTAATATCTTACAGACAAGCGATGGGTCTCGAAGGTTCTATCGAACCCTAAATTTACTTATACAGTTTTCTTCTTTTTTTTTTAACATACCCGTTCTTCTCATCAAATTTTTGTTGCAACTCCGATTCAGTAAATTTTGTTAATTGGGCCACATAACGAATATTTAGCCGTTCGCAAACTTCTTCTCCAAATTTACCTCCTAAGCCTTTAATTTTTCCTAATATTAAGGTTTCGAATAATTCCGGAATTTTGGCTAACGGTAGTATGGTTTGTTTGTTGGGTTTATTAATACCGCAGGCTAACTTCGCCAGAATTTTATTATGGGCAATTCCAGCCGAACATTCATAGTCAGTTTGAGCTTTTACAGCGGCACGTATTTCGCTTGCTATAGACGATCCAATCAGTAGACGTATGTTGCTCAAACGTAAGGATGGGATATTATCTCCGTGGAAACCCCGAAAATCATCACCATCATCATCATCATGATCATTATCTTCATATGCCGAAGGCTTGTTATAATACTTAGTAATGTCGGTAACAAATTCACCAATGCCATCGTAACCGACTACATAGGTATTAACCAGTTCTTGTGGTTGTAAGACAAACGAACCCTACGTGAAATGTGTATTCGAAGTTGACAGGCTGGAATTGAAAACAATCTAAAATACCTCATTCATCAACTGCATGCGTTTATTTACTGCTTCGGTAATGTCTAGATAGGCCTCGTCAACAGATGCACGTTCTAATAGATTGGTAAAACGTTGCAAAACATTTGCTACCTCTTTACCAGCCTCCCGATATTTAGTCAAATCAGCCTTTTCCCGTACGTTTGGTACTTTAACCAATTGAATTTCTGGACATTGTTCTTTAGCTTCATCTCCCCGCATATGCCGAGTTACGCCTTTAGCACGTGCCGCATAATTTACTGCTATAATCCTAAAATTACATAACATTCGTAGAATTTTTACAAAGAGCACTACGACAACTGCTAGATAAACTAGTATAACATTCCGGGTAGATATTTGTATATTCTGCGTTTCCACAGACATAATGGATTTCAAATAAAAAATCCACTCAGTTTTGTCAAGAGTATTACACGAGAACAAAGTTTTCTTTTTAGACATTTTTTGAGTCAAATAAAGAATGCTAAAAATTCATCATTGCATCGGTAATAAAAGTCTTTTTGGGTGTTGCGCACATCCGGAGAAGCTTAATATCCTCTCGTACCACAAATGGTGCCAGGTATAAAAAACAATCATAGAATTTTACTACTTTCAGCCTTGGAATAACAGAGATCGTTTCAAAATCTTCTTTAGCTCGATCGAAATCTGAGATAATATGTTATGCGTTGTGTGACAGACTGTACAGCGATGTTATTATTTTCAAAAATGTCAGAGGAACGTTTTAAAAGATATGTAACCAGTTTTAATTATTTTCGCTTTGTTAAGTTTCCGGATTTAAGCGAATAATCGCAAGAGATATGTGTGCAAATCGCAACGTGAGTACGACTGAAAAGGAGCCAAAAATTAAAAACAGAAAACGTATTATTTAAATCCATGAACTATTAAACACTTTCATACCGAAATAAGAAGTAATACTTCAAATGCAATAGGTCAGGTTTATTACCACTTGACTGGTGCCAAAAGCAACAAGCATAATTTTGGAAACTTCAATTCACAGAAGTAAAGGAATGATATACAATAAAATGCAGGAAAGAGTCTCTGAGATCTCATGGAAAAGCTGACTTGTAAAAGTTAAACTTGAGTTTTTCAAAAAAATCTGCCTAAAATGACTTAGGTGATCGAAAATCTAAGCGGAACATTGAGGACTCTTACTTTAAATGTATCAGTTATTAGTACAGCTCGCTGAACGGGGAACTTGTTTACGGAAATGAAACGAAACGATCTTCATAGTGACCAAATTGCACTGCATCGGTTGTCCAGAAGATTTTTTGCAATTTATCGAATATTTGTGAAATGGTGTTTTCTAGCAACAATAAACGTATGTCAAGAACCAGATATATTTTCGTGATGCCGTATGTGAAAAAGAATTAATTAACAATCGCATTGAAATAGAAAGTAGTTCAGTCTAACAGACTTTGACTTGATAAAACCTCATAATCTAAGAGAAATAAATGAAGAAACAAGAGAAACCATTAAAAACACCGCTAAACTTACGTTAAGAACTCTGGTTACGCCACAGTATATCCCAGTTTAACATTTCCGAACAAATTCAAGTGCTCAAATTTCGAAAACATTAATTCTCTCCCAATATATTTTTATAAACCTTTTATTTGCTATCTAATGTATGTATAAAAACAAAACAAAAAACACGTAAGAAAGTTATATTCGGCGGGGAACGAATCTCTCATACCCAGCACTAAGTTTTTCGCATTCTACTCTCCAAGTGTTTTTATTTGATACCCATATCGGTGGTATTATTAAGAAAAAATTAATCCACCATGTCGCGGCGTCTATTATATTAATTTTAGAATTAATCCATTTTTAGGCAGATACATTTTCATTTGAGGAATGTACAAAATAGTTTTAAACATTCTGCCTTGTTTGCGTTATACTAAATAAGTATAAAATCTCCAAAAAGTGGAAAAAATAACATATAGTTACTTGTAACTTTGCATAGACATGGCCGATTTTTTCCATTTTTGCACGTAAAGAGTAGGATGTTTCGTAAACTAAATGTGGAAAATTTCATCCTTCCAACTTTTATAATTTCTAAGTAACGAACAAAAACCCAAAAATTTTTGTTAAGAAAAACGGAGTTGCGTTTAATTTATGCTCCATCGCGGACTTCTGCTCTAAACAATTTGGTCCATTTTCAATACCCACTTGCGTGCAAAACCTTGTTTCCAAAATCAATGTTTCTACCGAATTTGAAGTTGACATTTTCATTTTGGCAACGTAGACAGTGCTAACAATAAACAAAACACAGACGGACAGTCATCAGTTAATGAATTCAGAATTTGAAGCATATATATACTTTATAGGGTCTCCGAAGCTTCTTTCCCAAAATGAGTATACCGCCATCCTTCAGGGGTGGGTACATAAAAATCATTGTGTACTTATAGCTTTTGCAATTTTATGGAGAAACACTTTCTATTTGGTGACTGGTGGACTTTTTGTGATTATAATATAACTCATTAGTTCTATAACTGAGCAAGCTCTCAAGATTTTAAGGAGATGACTTTGCTAATGTTGGCATTTATGAGCTTATAAAAAGGGTAGAAAATGATATCAGTATTTATGGGAATACATTTTCGGATAATTTTACCTTAAAGCCCGACTATCACGACTTTCCTGGTTTATTCCATTATTTATATATATATTCAACGTTTAACAGCGGAAAAGACAAAAAGTCGTATTTTGTATGGTTTATTAATACTAATAAAACTAAATTATCGGTAACAATATCTTAATGCGACTAAATATGGGTTCCTTCTCTGCTATCTTAACTGCGTTTTTGTTAAAATATAAGAAAAAAGTAAAAATATTAGACTCACTTCTTTAACATTCAATTAAATTTCGTTGTCAAAAATAGCCGCGCTGATAATATTATAGCTCAAAAGTGGCATCACTATGTTTATAAACTTACCCGCCTCCCCGCCAGGCATTATACTGAACCACAGCCAACGGTTTGCCTTTCAAAGATGAGTCGAGTTTTTCTACATTAAATAAATTTATTTTACATTCGAAACAATTTATATTTATTGAGGAAGTCATTCACCTTCCACTTGACAGTAAAAACAATCCATATCTATGAGCAATATAATTCGATCATATTTTTGTACTATTGGAATAAAGTTTTTGCTAGATGATGCACTACCGCCGCCGGACATTTATATTTTTTATTTGTTTATATGCAATTAACAAAATATATTAAGGTATATAATAATTACAAGCTAGATTTTCACGCAATTGCAAAATTTTCAAAATGGTGTTGCCAACCAAATAAAAAGTAAAAAATATTTCATATCCACGTGTTCCAAACGAAAACAGTACAAATTAGATGATACTCAAATATTTTGTGTTTGTTTGGTGGTGGACACCTTTCTTGTCTCACTTTCTATAGGAAATTTTACGAAACGAAGAATTGATTAATTAGTAAATAAATGTCATTATGAAATCTTGCTTACAATAAAATAACAGAAGGGACATAGCCTATTTGCACGGAAAGAAAAAACCATTTAATCCCTTAGTTAAATTAACTATTTTCGCTTTAACCACATTTGTCCATGTTCTTTTAAACTTTCAAGTCATTCAAAAAATACTTATTCTTTTGTGGCCTGCAGAAATGCGCATGGATGGCCCCTAAGGTCTATGTACTTTTCATGAGCTTAAAATTTGTATTCGACTTAATCAAGCCTGCCCGCCTATCGGTGCAACATTGTTAAGTTAGAATCTTCACGACAGCAAACGTTGAAATTTGGTTAAGACTTAGAAGCAGATTTGTAGAAAATATTCATATAAAACTCAATGCAAATACTTTTAACGTCTTATGTATGTACGTATGTCTTAAAGTATGTAGAGTGACCTTACCAGAATTCGATTTGGACATTGCACCATATCGGTAAGTTTATTGCAACTGCACATGATAATTAGTAGCAATAGCGTAGTTTTTTGATTTGGTGGTGGTAATTAGAAGGTTTAGTTTGTTCTACATATGTCTGCTTTCTGCAATGTTTTTAATTTAATAGTTATCTTATTTATTTTTTCTTTATTTCGCAAAGACATTCTTAGCGAAAACACAAACCTCAAAATGTGTGGGCTATCTTGGTGTGCTATTTGCTTTTCGGTCATCTCTCGGCGGTGGCTACAACAAGTTGCATCTCTTTTTTTCTAAACGGCGTCAATGCCACACATTTTTAAATTATCTAACAGCTATTATAACACTATTATTTTATTAATATTAATTTATATTAACTACATGCAGACGATCGATCGAGGTTTTTGCTTGAACAAAATTTTAAGTTTCTTCAAATATAATAGAATTATATAAAGATTTCGAATGCTTTGCTCTTCAGCGTCATAAGCTATGGTGAAAGCGCTGCTGGCGATTTATAAAAATTCCTTGTTAATGAGTGAAAGCAAAAATCGACTATGTAAGAGGATTAAACAAATGATATCAAAACAAAGTAAGGGCTTAATAGTTTACCCTTGTAAACGTTACACGCCGTGATACCAGTAAACGTACGGAATAAGTAAAGAAAGGAAGTTCGTTTAAGATCTGCGATGCGTTTCCACCTAATAGTAAACAGAAAATAGGACTTCGTTATGTACATATATATATGATTACTTTATGTTAAAGTAAAAGTTTTTCTCATTAAAAGATGTCTTGCCCTTAAATATAACGTAATTAAAATCATTTTAACGTAATATTTTTGGAAAGAAGTTGTATTTTGTAAACGGGACGGTAAGAGTTAAGTTATGTTAAGTAAAATCTATTGCTTGAAGCATTCCAGTTCATATAATAGTTTCATGCCTATCGTCTAATTATTGAATAACGAGATTTTTTATTCTTTCTCTTAAAATATTTTCGCTTTTCTTTTCTTTTTATTTGGAACTTATTCAGTGCAGTTATTTCAATTAATTTAATTCATTGAATTCACTTATAGACTCGTGCAATGTTTGCTCCTCCAATCTTTTAAATGGAATTTTCTTTTAACTAGGAGCGATTTCATCATCATCATCTTCTTCTTCTTCTATATTTGTGTGCGCGCGTATATAATCTACCAACATCCTTGCATAACGGTTAATTGCTGCGTGGCACCACAACCCATACGATTTTGCATAAAATCGGGAAAATTACTTTGAAGTATACGCATTGTATGGTGTCGATAGTCGGATATAGCGTGTGTTGCCAACTGGCATGTTGTGCTGCGGTAAACTGGTTTAAAGTTATCCTCTTTAAATGTGGTGTTAGTATCCCAACGATAGACTTCGGCACTGCCCTCATTACGGAAGAATATTGAATTACCATTATTTGTACCAATAATAACCATGCGTGAGGATTTTTTACCTACGTCTGCGAAATTGAAAATTCGAAAGAAAACACAACTGAATTAATTAAGCTAGACATATAACAAGAATGAAATTATATTCGCTTCGAGGCAAATATTTTAATAGTGACCTGCAGATAGTGTGGCATATTGTGCTTGGAAGATGCAAAGAACATCCATTGCCTCGATACATCCATTCTAAGTATATGGTACGTCTATCTACCCATCGTGTATATTTTATATAATAGTTTTCTATATGGTATGGTAGGAGCATTTCAGAGGTAATTGTCCAAACTAAAAAATTGCACAATGTGTATAATGTTTTATCACTTTCCAGCCAGTTACGAATTCCATTTAAGGCATTTTCGAACCTGAAGAAAAATTGACGATACGCGTTCAAAACTTTAAAATAAAATCTAGGCCGTTTCGAGTGCAAGTGGTTAAGAAATTTCTTTTCATAATTTTCGGATATGGACCGATTTCGTTCATTACGTTCGCACTTAAGCCAATAAGACAGGGTAAGAAAAAAAAATCAAGATCAACTTTGTTTCGCTACATAAAACTTTTGAAGTCATAGTCGAAATTTTAGCAGACTTTCGAGTCGCATTTTAAAAATCTAATGCCCTCCCTAGGGGTATAAAAAAGCAAGTGCTTATAATTTAAAAAACTCAAAGTATATTTTAAACGCAATTAACTACGATATGTAACGCAGTTAGTATACTGAACCAACAAAATTCGTCGGAAATTTTATCAAGTGTAATGCGATCTAGTCAGATTTTACTTTCCGCATTCCTGCATTATGTTAAGCAACATATCAAGCTTTCAAGTTCAGACATGGCCATCGGTCGCAAACATATTTACACAGCCAGCAAACGGAAAGCATTCATTTTAAATGCCATATAAATATATCCGCGCCTAGAGATATTCACGGAGAGTGACGAAGAAGATTGTGCACTCTTAGTTGTACCACCCACGATTATCTATAGGAAGCTTTCCTATGTGCCTTAACTGTTAGATTGAAATTTTAACTGGAAAATTTGTCGAACGCTTTTTGAGCATATTTTGAATTTCTTTTTTTCATTCTTACCTAAGACCCTTCCATCGGCCACACCAGTTCGCAAATATTCCGCTTTAATAGAGAACATACGATTTGTGCTTAAATAAGTGAAATACAACTCCGCAGTACCGCAACTATGACGTATTAATGCTAAGTACAGGACATCACGGTTTCGTCCTCCAGCTGTAACAGCTCTTGGCAGTACGGCACGAAAACCCCGATCCACTTGTACATTAAAAATGATTATAGCCCGATTAGCCGCATCACTAACATACACAAAACAACCGCCAGTGGGAGCATAATCTACAGCTAAATATTGCAGTCGTGAGGTATTTGTGCTAAGACCATCTAAATCGATCATTTTTAAGACTTTTGACGATTTTGATGATACAGCCCAGACTTTGGGCGAACATTTTCGTACTGGCCTTTCCAAAGTGTTCACAATTCCTGTATCCAAAAGCCAAATGACTTCATTTTGATCGACCACTACATCGACCACAGATTGCATAGCTTTGCAATTGCCCTCCTCTTGCATATTCCAGCATGGATAAGGCGCAAAAGTGACATAACAAATACCCGGTTGCAAATTTGTTTTAACCAAAGTCGCAGGAACGCCGTGCCGATAGCGTGGCAAGGCTAAATAAACGGTATCGCCGCTAATTTGAGCGCGAGTAGCAATAACATTTTTCGATATATATTTTCCTGAACTCTTGAACAATGATTTTGTTGAGGGACAAGGAAATTCAAATTGTCCTCCTGTCCATTGAATAACACTGCCATTGGCACCGCACATTCTATCGTTGATAAATAAACCGTATTTATTGTCATCGGTCGCTTTAGCGAAAGGCATGCAAGCGCAAATATAGATAAATATGATAGTTAAAGAAGCCTTTGAATTTGCAAATTTTTTATGCCGCCGCATTATAAGAGAAATGATTTCAAAAAATTTAGTACTAAAATGTCGCTAACAATATATATGCGTTTTGCTTTTATAAGTTTCTGCAAAAGAATCTGTATTATAAACGTGCTTCAAGTCGAGATTGCAAGTTTCGCATTTTTGTTAAAGAAATAGACCTTCGAGAAAAAATTTATCTAGATATGTATATATATGTGTGTGTGTGTGTGTGTGTTTATTTACTTACAAAACAGGTCGTTTCGTAATTTTCTGAAAATTCTTTTAAACATCTTTCAAAGAGAGTTTGCTCAAGAGATCAATATACCTTAAAGGGCAATTTTCCCTACGTATATCTCATGAAGAAATGGTTCGATAATAGCGATTGATAACTTTATGAAACAGTAACGAATTGATGCCAAATGTGGAATCTACAGTGACTTTGGTAAACTTTTTATACGGACGTATGGACGAGATAAACGCAAAGGCATGTTGACACATAATGGATACGCGAACAGATGGATGTATGCACGTACGAACTGATGGATGGATGGACGGATGAAATTATGGATGAATGAGCAGATGTCTCCAGAGCTTAACGTGGGTGCTTACTTATGTAGCGCTTAGCATTATGAGTAGTGGTGAAAGAGTAATGGTGATCGGCGCCCCTAGGACGACGCTGATTACGATGATAGAACTATAATGATTACGAAGAGTAAATTATTCGTTAACGTCCCAGATAGTTAGATAAGTGCAGCAGTTATATTATGTCGCCTTTTCTGGCAAAGGTGAATTCTTTCGGAAACCTCTGACTTTTTTTTGACATCTCCATTCGATGGAGAGGACCGCGATCTTCCAGACTCCTACGATACGTTAAGGAAAGAAAATTGTATCCTGTAGGATTTATTAACGGCGTGAAATTCTCTCTGGAAGTAAAAAAAGATTTAGCAGCGCTATGCTTCCAATTAAGCAGAATTACAGATTTACATATACATTTTGTATGTCCTACAATGAGAAATAGGTGCCCGAAATTGGCGCTAGTTCAGCTCCTTGAAAGCACGTTCATCTAATACAGTTGGTCGTCCGTTGGTCCAACATTTTATTAGATACTGTGCTGTGTGTCTAACGTAAAATGAAAATATATTCAGTTATTCTTTTCAATTCGAGCGGATCATAAAGTCAGTCAGTGAGTCAGCCATTAATAGAAATGGTGGCAGATAGATAATAAAAACGAGTAAAGAATTTCAATAACTAGCAGACGGTTGATATAATATATTTTTCGAAATTCTTTGAAATTTTCAATTTTTTTTTCAATAATTTTTGTTTTCTTTAAAGTAAACGGATATTGAGCGTATGTATGTAAGCAGATTCAAGCGTACTCTTCCTTAAGACTCAATATACAGAGATAAAGAGAAGCAAGTAAAAATATTATAGTGAGCCATGGCCCACCATTAAACACCATACGCTATTTCGCTTAGTACGATTTGTTCGTACAACGACTTCTCAAAATAAGATGTTATATGAAAATTGGACCGATTCTGATTATTATCAATGGCGTTCGTCTTTGGTGCACGTCATCAAAATATCTCGAGAATGGCTACTTGCAACATGAATGTAAAAACACAAATAGACGCAAGGACGCAAGGACGGACGGACGAACAGGCCAATACGCAAGCTTAAATCGGTATAATAAAAAGTGGATCTGTCTCAAGTCCTTGCAAAATGACAATAAGACAGACGCAATAAAATCGATCCAGAATCTTACACTGATCCGACGTTGAATCTTTGTTGCTTATTTTTGGTGTTTTTTTTTGTGCGTCTAACGGGAAAGCATTTAAATGTACAGATTTGATTGCGCCATGGGTGTAGCCCTGAGTCCAGCTGTCCATAATTAGTCCTTGCAATTTTCGTGCACAACAATAAGCGTAAGAATTGAAAATTAATTTATAGTGAAACCTTCTTTTTTTTTTTTTTGATTTCCAGATTCCGAATTAAACTATTGTGCAGCACATGTAGAACTTTGCGGATAAACACCAATACATTTGAACACATAGGAATTCGTTTACATGCATTCTGCAATTGCTCCCACATTACACCCCAAACGAATATATGAAAATCGCATTGTTTTTTTTAATTAGGTATTCAATGAGAACGGATCAATCCTGAATTGCAATTCAACCATTATTCATATTTGGAATATTTGGCCATATATGTTATAACCCGGAGGAAGCGCTTCACGTGTTTTCTTCATTCAAATTCTTTCATTCCTTCAGGTGTGCTTTAAAGCAAACCACCATCAGATTGGCGCGCAATCAGAGTAATTTTAGCAAATCTTGCCAATCAACGGCGTAATCGAGCGGAACAAATGAACAGACACACAAGTTCTCACATGGAAGGGGGAATCGGGAGGTGAACGAATGGCGAAAGATCTTTGCTAAACAAGCAAATGAGCGAACGAACAAAGTCCCGAATGAAGATGGGACGTACGTATACATGTGCAGATGGAGATAAATTAGCCCAAATTGCTTTGCCAATCCCATATACGGTGGGTTTAATCGGCATGTACAAATGATTTCAAGACCCAACTCTGATGATAGACGCAACGCAAGGAAAGAACCAAATTTAATAAACCCTGTCTTTAATCAATCAATTAAACTAAATAAATGGATATTGAAATAAACGTTACTCTACAATTTTGATTGTTGCTCTCTATCGTCTTTTGCATTCGTAACATACGCTTACCATTCTTCTGCTGTTCAGTTTCAATGTCATCTTTGCTTTTTTCACATATTCCATCGTAGCATTATTTCGTAGTTTATCATCATTTTTAATCTAATGCTAATGATATATATCATGCTATATATATATATATATATATATAGTTTTTCATTATTTTTTTTTTTTATTTGCATTCTCACCCTACAAAGGTTGAGGATATATTGACATTGTGACAGCTTTTGCAACATCTAGGAACAAAACGTTACTAGCTCCGATAAGTTATGTATATGACCCCATCATGACCCCATGTCAGCTCATCTGCCCCTGTATGTGTTTGTTTGCGGTATCCACACTTCGGGATCGCAAACATTAAGGTAATCGATTTAAATTGGCAAGTGAAAGTCGTTGTCGAAAATGAGCCGAATCGATTAAAGAACCCGCCTACAACATAACTGGGAACATCCCTGCTTTTTTTTTTTTATTCATCCAGAAAATTTCCATCTATCTTCCATTGGTGATCCCGCAGTGGTTGTGCAAAGTCGACCTCATCCCAGCAAATTTCACGTTTGTCGCTATCAAACATTCGGTCACTGCCGATTACTTGCGTTTCTTGGACTTGTAATCGTAAATGTGTAAGCATTTATGGCGAACGTGATAAACCGCTAAGCAAAATAAGTTCCGCAAAGTTCTTAATATAAAAGTTTATTCACTATAGACAATTGATTTCATTTCTTTTTTTGTTATTCATTAATCTCATCATCCTAACAAAAATGTTAAGCAATTTACGTATAGTTTATGTTTTGCTATTAATTGCAAAAATTAATGAAACGACTGTCGGTACATCCATCACCGAAGAGTCCGCTGTAGTGGAGCGATCGAGTAAAAGTCTTTTAAAAGAATTGATATTTGAATTAAGCGGCAGCAGCCTTTTGTGGCCTTGCGAATCGACAAAACATATTTATATACAGTCGGGTCGTTATGTACCACGTAATGTGATTATTACACGGGCACAATTGCAACGCGATATAATGTATGTGGCATTGCCACGTTACAAACACGGTGTACCCTTCACTTTAGGTAAAATCCAATTGACAAAAGGACAATGCTTAACGAAAATAGCACCATACCCTTGCTGGGCTATACAAGAAGAGGGTAACTGTCAGGCCTTACAATCGGTTGTCGATATAAAGCTAGATCATTACGTAAGTATAGTGTCTTATTTTCAATACTAACAAGTTCATGTTATCTAGCCACTGCAAAACTATATACACATATGTATATATATACACATATATATAATTATATACACATATATATATATATCAATTATTATTTATATATATCATTTTATTTATTTGACCCAAACACCGGTCCATTTCCTTGTTTCCTTATATGTTTGCTCATTTCCCAGTTCCTTATTCATTGTGACGACGAGGCGAACGCGATCCCACTCACACATTTTTCTTCTTTAGAGAATTAAGTCCAAGCCTTTCTTTATATTATATTCTCACTGACTGACTGACTGGCCATTGATGAAAAACACAATTTTTTGATTTTTCTTCATTTTCTTGGTGTTATTAGGGTTTCCTCTGGATTCTAGATGTCGGTATTGTTAATACCTTAGAACAACCGATACGTCGTTGTAAGCCAAAAATTGTAGCCATTAATACGCTGGACGGCAAGGTGGTTAAAACTATTGATATAAACAACTTATTGACAACTGCTTCACGCTTACAATTTCTGATCGTCGATTATGGATCGAACAGCAAACCTTTCGTGTAAGTTCTTAACCTTCAAATTATATACGCAAGTCAATTGGTAACATAAAAGTCAAAAGATCAAAAAGTGCATTCATGTATACATAATTATGTCAAAAAAACAAGCAACAACAACAACAACAACAACTTCATCACACACAATATATATGTGCTTAGCGTGAGAGGCGAAAGCGATTCTCGGCGTCAATGTAGAGATCAAAAATTTGAAATTTTCTCCAAATTCCACGCAAATATATGGTAAGGATATCTAAAATTTCAGTGCAAAAATATTCCCAGCTAGCATACATCTATATATAAAATGCTCACGCCAGGGCATGTCCCCTTGGCGTGGATGTTCCTTCCAATAAATATTTGCACATGCGTGCAACTTTGGTAAAACTGGTCCGATCAAGCCTTTCTATGCCGTTTACAAAGAGTGACGTGCAAAAAAACAATAAAAAAAGGAAAGATAATTATATTCGATTATGACCGAATCTTTTATACCCATCACCCGTTATCCGTCACCCGTAAAGAAATAAATTTTCATGCTCTATAATATGGAGTGGACACGGCTGATTTTTTCTATTTTCAAAATAAAAGTTTTTATCGCGTAGGCGTGTCCTTGCAAAAGTTTAAGTCACTTCCAACTTCTACTGCAAATCTGTAAGCATTGTCTCCATTTTCGTTAACGGGAGGATGTTCATCACAAATGCAACACAGCTGCGCAGACAGACAGATGGACAGATGTATGGTGCATTCCAAATTTAAAACTGGCTAAGAATTTATATACTTTGTGTGGTTTTTGAAGCATCTTTCTGTGCCCTACAAAGGTATTGAAAGAAACACTACACTTGAGTAGGCGTAGTCGATTTTTTCTATTTTTGTGCAGATGTTACGTTATCGCCCATAGAATATACGTTCGAATTTTTGCAGATATTTCCGCTGTTTTCGAATAATGGTTAAAAAATCAATCTAGTATTCCTTTTGAAAAACAACGTTTTTCTCAGTTTTCATGACGTTGTGGGCGTGTCCTTCGACCGATTTGGCTCATTTTCAATACGAACCTGAGTGCACAAATTTGCACTGTTTCTGCCAAATTTGAAATTGATAGCTTCAGTTTTCCGGCTCAGAAGAATGTTTACAACAGACACTACACGGACGGGCGGACGGACAGATGGACACGCTTAAACCGATTTAGAATTTGTTGTTTATCAGGAATATATATACTTTGTGAAATCTCTGATGTGTCCTTCTGGACGTTGCAAAAGTCTTGACAATATGAATATACCTCTCACCCTTCAGCGATGGGTATAAAAAGAACGAAAAAAAAACCATTGTGAGATGAGTTAACTCAATCAAAAGTAATTATGTTTTGCCGATGACCATTTCACAATATCATTGTGACTAAGGCGATATTGCTTCGCAGACCTGTGAAAGCAACTTCATGATGACGATGATTTATTAAAACTAGCAGCACGCATATCGTTTGCTTGTGTAAGCTCTGCAAAATAAAATAAACAACAAACTGGAACTGAAAATGAACTGAAGAACACTCTTAAGAGCAAATTCGAATTATTACTAGAAATATTTTTTTTCCGCATTTGTTTCATGTTACTTGTGCTAATGATGAAGGATGAAAGACATTCCACGAAGATTTACCGTCATGTCCCTTTCATCACATTGGAACTGTCGCGGAAGCAATTGCGTGAAAGAAATATATATTATCTCATCGGCGGCACAAATCGTTCAGGTAGAAGAACGAAGATAGAATAATGAGACGCTGACAGGAGCAAATAATTTTAAAATACTCTGAAGATAATAAGCATTTCAGTAAAGTTTCAGTTCATCTATCAATTTGAAATACTGAAGAGCAATTTAAAAAACTTGATTTCAAAATACTAAACGTATCGCAAACGGACCAAAGGCAAAAAAACTATCTTTTCTCAATTTAAAAAATTTTATTTACATACTTACGGGTTCGGCAATATTTTAATACTTTTGCATACTTTAAAGCTTACGAAGATCCTTTCATGGGAAAAACATTGCGATTCTGCGAACACTTTCTGAAATTGATAAAATTGTAAGCGGTTTCTGCTTCTTTAACTATTACATTGAACACAGAAAACTTAAGCAAATAAATTAATTACTTTTATATAATGAGGAAGTATTTTAAGCGAGACAGGACAGGCAAAGGGCACAAAAATTGTTGGAAATAAATTCTAAGACTAAAGTTTTAAAGCACTAGCATCTAAGGCTAGCGGCTTAATTTAAAACTTTACCGCTTTTGAGACAAGAACTCACGACCATTGACTTGGCAGCCAAGATCCTTTACCTACCTCGGCCATTAGATGATCTGAAACATTAAATTTATTTATTATCGAAAGCTTCCCTACATAACTCCAACGAACAGTTAATTGGTCTAAGATCTTCCCTCCGCCTACGCCAAGTGTAGATCTCACTTCGAAAAAAAACATGACGCGAACGATTTTAATGTTGACCGGCCGATCAGAGCGAATACCACCTTCAAGGTCCAAGTGCTAGCAAAGAAATTCCGCACATAATTATCGACACATATTTGTACTCACGACCTTCTTTTCGCACGTTTTCACTTAGCAAAATTATGCAAGCGATATATCTCGGGAAAGCAGGCTCTCCCATTCTTCGTATGTGTCATCTCGGAACATATTCATTCACACATTCATTTTTTTTTCTGATTATTTATCCGGTCATAAAATTTATTTTTTTCTTTTTAGTTACGTTGCTGACGCTGGCGCGCATAGCATTTTAGTTTATGATATTGCTGCCTCTAAATCATATCGGATCGTTTTACCTAAAGCAACATCTCCCATCACTGACGTCCTTTATATGGCCTTAACATCGCCTGGCAATGTCAACTCTACTTTATATTTCACATACCTCACCTCAACGCATCTCTATTCGATACAAACAGAATATCTACGTATGGGCAAAGGTGGAGACGGTTCTATCGTTAGCGTTGGTACAAAACCCTATGGAAAACAAATGGTTCTATTAGGTGCTGATGGTGGTAATTCATTATTCTTCCGTTATAAAGGCGAAAATGACATTTACATGTGGAACACTAAAACTTGCTTTAAGATCAGTAACTTACAAGAGATCCAACGCGGCGAAGATTGCCGCCTCACTACGCAGGTGCGTGAAACGACATATGAGCAAACTAGAAGAATTTACATACCGCTATACAAATTAACCCTCGTACAGATCCTAAGAGATCTTTGTATCCAAAACTACTTAAATTTTATGACGTTATTGTTGTTTCATATGTCGATCTAGCAGTTAACTTTTTGTTCTTTTCTAATTCTTTTTCGATATTTTTTTTTCTCTAGATATTGCCGGGCCATAAACATTTTATGTGGGCTTTGGAGAGTAATTTTCATGATTTCATATCTGAGCGCACTGGTTGCAATGGAGCATCTATTGTTTTACATCCTGTCTTACAAGAGTGCGACGATTAGAATAAGTAACAGTTGAATTTTGGTTTTCTCTTTTTGCGATTAAGACGATTTATTCGTGTATAGTAACTATATGCTCTCAAACGTACATCTTACTCACTGTCTTTGTTCTCGAATACAATTTTAAATACCAGAAGAAGAAGAACTTATCATATTTTAAGGCGCAGGAAATTATTGCAAAAGAAAAAAAAGCACTGGAAAACTGGAATGGAATGGAATGGAATGGAACCTTCAAAATTCGAAAGATATACATACAAAAGCTGCAAAATATATGATTAACTATGTAACGTTTGAATAAATAATAAGTAAAAAAAAGAAAAACCTCCTCTAAAAATTTGTTAGTTGAGCTAAACATGCTCAAGATGAAAAATAAATTGTGTTAATATGCCAGCAAATTTGATCTTTTCTAAAGCCAAAGTCCTTAGTTCTCCAAAAAATTGTATCCCTAAGGGTTAAAATATCATGCAGCTACACCTTTTACTATATAAAAATTTCATTATGTTTTGGACAAAATTAACTACATCACCGTACAGGATTTCACTCACATAACACGTCCAAAGGTATTTTAAAGGTATTTCTACGTATCGATATCTACTACGGAAACAAACATTAGCAAATGAAAGAAAACCTTTAGTAAAAGCACTTTACTATATAATAATATAAGCTGAACATATAGGTTGTACATCATAGCGGCCTAGTCGGAAGAAGGTCAACATTGCATTAAAAAAAAGTAGAAATCCAAAACAAGAAGAAGCAGAATTGAAACAGGGATTAACACAATCACGTATGAAAAATTTCCCCAGCAGAATTTCTTAAGCACTCAAGAGACATGGAGTGGAGTTAATGAAGCTTTTCCTTATTTTTCAGTTCTGTTCAATTTTACTTTAAACGTCCGCAAATGGTATATTAATGCCCTTCGTTGCTCCATGCTTCGTTGACACGATAACGATTCTTTCGTAATTTTCCAACATCTAGATGAAGAAAAACGTACGTACGACTTAAACGCTGGCCCGTCGTGGCCCTTCTGACAGTCTGTAAAAAAGGACTTTTAGTGTCTCCATTATTAACACCAATAGTAACGGCTATTAATTGAGAGGAATTTAATTGCTTGCTGCTTTCCTTCATAGATTCGACTAATGAAAGTTTCTCGACGTCAACCTTTATCGAACGTATACACAGCAAAAGGATATAGATTTCTAGGCTTTTAACTGAACATTCGCTGTCGTTTATACATATAAGTAGATAAGTACGAAAGAAATCAAAAATTGAAGAATAAATAAACCTTTTTTTTTTTATCGGTTACTTCATCTCGAACAATTCTACATTTTATTTTTGCTAGATATTTCAAGAAATTTGGGGGAAATTTTTTGTTTTTAAAAAATGTTAAGAATACATCTTTAAATATCTTTTTTAATTAATATATTTGCATACACATGCAGTAACATGTTTCATGCAATTCTCCATATTTCGCATATGTTATCGTACAAAGTGCGTTATTTATTTATTTTACATAACTGGTGCCCCAAAATTTTTTATACCCATCACCGAAGGATGAGGACTATATTCATTTTTGTCAAAACGTTTGCAACGCCCAGAAAGAAATATCGGAGACACCACAAAGTACATACATTCTTAATCATCATCAAATTATAAATCGATTTAAGCATGTTTGTCCGTCCGTCTGTGTAATGTCTGCTGTAAATATTCTCTTGGCCGCAGAAATGAAGCTATCGACTTCAAATTTGGCAGAAACAGTGGAAATTCTTGCACTCAAGTTTGTATTGAAAATGGGCCAAATCGGTCCAAGGATATCACGAAAACTGAGAAAACTTGAGGAATACTAAATTGATTTTTTAAATCAAATTCTTGGCCTGTTGCAACTCTTGAATGCACCTAAACATGTCCGTCCGCCTGTACGTCTGTCCATTGTGTAGCTTTGTCTGTTTGCGTAACTTTGCAGTATTTGTGGTAAACATTCTCCCGTTAGCGAAAATGAAGATATTGCATAAAAATTTGCGAAAGAATTTGGAACAAAATTAAATTAATTTCTGAATGGAAGCTCGAGTAGATGATGTGTTTTCAATGTACTTACCTCATTAAACTCATTCAGAAAAGATATTGCCAAAGGATTTACGGGATTGTTCAGTTTGAAAACATACACAGGCCAAATCAGGTTGTTAGTAACGGATCACGGGGCGTTTACAACAAGACGAAGGATTTTACATTGATATTTTTAGAATCCTTCAATGTTAAAGGTACTAACTGTTGCCTACAGTTGTATGCCGTACGGCGGAATATAAATTCGAGTATACTTTTGTATAAAACGCATCCATTTCCTAGATTAAGTTGAGATTCTGGATGAATTAGCGAATAGTGTCTTCTGGTTTTTAAGTTAAGTTCCTGGCTTGTTCAGCTTCAATATGATCTATATGATCTATACCCTTATGAATAAATGAATACTTAGAAATCTATCTATTAATCCCAACTTAAGCGATTTGCAATACTTTGTATTTTTCCAATTAGTATATTTTAAGTCGACATTTTGAAATTTTTTACGCCATAAGACCCTGCAGTCATCCTTCGTGGTAAAGCAACCTTTTTTTACCTCTAAAATTTTAATATAAATTAGTTCCCTGACTCCTACTTTATATCTATCCCTTATAATATACTGCTACGTACATATTGTAATGATGTCGTTATATATGAAAAACTTCCTTCTTGAGATTTCTTAAATATGACATTTCCGTCCTATGGTTTTTATGTTGTTTGAATGTTTCGAACAGACTGCCAAGTAAAGCAAAGTCTAATGGAATTGGTCATGGAAGTCAAACATTTTTCACAGTATACTTTTTTCATATATGGTACACTCTGAAAAATAACTCTGCTTCTGTCCTTCTGTTCGCTTGTTTCGTTATTGACATTTCCAGTGTACCTGCTTGATCACCACAATCAATATTAAACTCGTTTTGTTCTTTTCTTCGTCTTGCCGATTTGCTGATCATTTAATTGGGAAGCTGCTACCAATGGGCATACGTTCACAAGTCCTTGTTCTTATCATTTTATCTGGAACACGTAGCTGTGGTATGTGGACAAAATATTTGTAAAAATTACTAATTATTTACTAAACTATGTTTGCGAAAACTAATCCAGAGGATCGGAGGAAACATAAGAACCAATTTCTTATACTGTAAGCAAGACAGGACATAAAGAGAAAGTCATCCTTTTGGTTGAATCAATTTACACAAGTAATTGCCCAAAGTGTTTTCAGAACAATATTGGCGTTATCGTGTATATATATATATATGTATATATATATTTGCTTTGTAGCGTTCGTTTTTAATTTTCTTACAAAGTTAACAACACTACAGTTGACTGACAGACACATGTGTTGTCATTTGTAAACACTTCTTTTTTTTTTTAATATTTGCACCTATTTGATAACTTTTTCCATACAAATGAACTAAGAAAAATTTTCAATACTTAATTTCCTAGAAAAATTAATATTAATTTAAACGAAATAAAAAGGCCTGAGTTTTTTTTTTTTTTTGATTTTCAAACCACATCGAAGGATGGAGTTTGTACATGAAGGTTTGGCTTTGAGTGTTGATTTACTGATATTGGGTTTGTGCGTTCGAGAATACGTTAGTTATAAAAAAAATGTCAATCTACTCAGAGTGAGTCGAAAATGCAATCAAAATTCAATACAAGAATTTTATGTTATAGAATTTAATTTGCAGAAAGCACCTCAATTGCCTTTGGACAATGATCTTAAGCGATATGTGGGTAAACAGAAAGATCAGAAAGTACCGTATGCGGTAATCAGAGGTACAGTGACGCCAATAGGAGTTCCAATGCGTAGCGTTATGTCACCATCGGTGACTGGTGTTTTGCAAGTTATTAAATTAAGGTTGGCTGCTAATGCGTAAGACTTGCAAAATATTTTCTGCATATTTTGTTTGCAGTGAACATCGCATTGCACGTGGTTTCGCTGGCTTCTGGACTGAGCAACGTAAGCTTATTCACGTTTCTTCTAATGAGATGCCTTTTGAGTTACGCAGTAATGAAGCCGGTGTCGAAATAATTGATGCTTTATCTGCTGCTGTTCTCGATCTGGATATTGTCTATGATAATTATGAACCCTCTTCACTGTCTTTCTTCGATCACGTATTCGGTTTTTTCTCTGGGGTACGACAGAAAGGTCTACAAACTACCGAAGAAGTGTTAAGAGATGGTAGCTTTATAACAGCAGTTGGTGAATTGGAGATGGACGGCAAGGTTTTACGTTTGCAACCTTCACCATTGGGTCCCCTATTCTTAACAACTGCCACAAAATCTACATTAATAAAGAAATTCGAAGAAGCCAAATCTTCAATGCTTTTCAAAATATTTGTCTGTGGCGCGATATCAGCTGTTTTAATATCGATAATAGGTCGTAAATTATATGTGAAAAAGAAACAAGAGCGCGATGATCGTCGCATACGAGAAGCCCTAGAAAAAGAGCGAAAGAAGCGACGAGCTCGCTCGAGACCTCAGGATTTACCCCGCGATCAATTATGCGTTGTCTGTACAACCAATCCAAAAGAAGTAAGTGTTTTCCAAATTTTTAAAGAAATTCCCTCACACGTTATCCTTTGACACTTCTACAAAGAACGTATTTTGTTCGCAAGCCATACTTTTCCTTTTTTTAGAAAAAAAAAATAAGGAAAATATATTCTGAACAAGATCGCAGTATTAGTTAGTTGGTCTTTGGTATTTTTTGCACAGTAGTGGACTTAACAATTATTTCTCACAGTAAATCATCCTGCTACAGAAACTTTTTAATTATTTTGATAAGTGCTTTGCAGAACTTGTCGGATTATCTAAGTAATGGATTTTAAATTATATTCACGTTATTATCTAATACAGGTGTGGTTATGCTCAGATTTTCGAATCTAATCCGCTAAGAATGTATGCACTAAGTTTTCCGTTTGTATCCCAATTATACAACCATGACCATCCCAACTTACGATGGGCAGAAAGATAAGGCTAGACTGAGAATCTTTATGACTGAATGCTCCGTGCTTTGGCAAATTGACAAAACCCCATTCGTCAGTAGAGTACCCTAAAATGTACATGTGTCTAAACGAAACTGTATATGTGTGTCCTTACGTGCAATTTTAAAGCTCATATGTGTCTCGTTAAAAGAGATAGAAGTGTCATTTGTCAAAGCACGGACGCCAAGGATTGTGCTCATTGTTGACATAAGGGTCAGTTTTTGGGGATAGTTACAAAGAACAGACATTTTTTATTTTTCAATTAAGTAAGTAACATTCTTTTGACTTTTCAGGTTATCATTTTGCCATGCGGTCACGTTTGCATGTGCGAGGATTGTTCCGAAAAAATCAAACAAACCTGTCCCGTATGCCGCGGCCCAATCAATACACGATCAGCAGCGTTCATATCGTAATCAAATAGGAAGCCTTATAACAGTTTTGTGTGTAATATTCTAGTCTTTCGCACAACCGCAACAAATTAACAAATTATATAGACGTGATTCTTTTCTTTTTTTTTATATATATATACATATTTATATATGTAGTCCGAGAAATCAACAATTAAAACTATGACATAATGGATTTGTATTTGGATTGATCTTTTAACATTTCCAGGAATACCTGGTATTTACGATTATGATATTCCTTTGCATTTGCTTGAGGTTCTAACAATGTACCGCCTCCGCCCATATTTGCAGCAGCGATTCTTAGGTCATCGTATACTTTAGCAGCGCATGCACCTAACATTGCAGCACCTACCAACACCATTTCCTGTTCGTCCGGTATCAAGCAAGGCAATTGGCAAATATCTGCATGACATTGGATGTATAACAAATTTTTAGCCAAACCCCCACAAAAGAGAAGCAGGTGGAATGGTGAACGTTGGTAACCTAACAAATTGGCAATTAAATGTCGCGTACCATACTAGAAACGCGAGCAACTTGAAGAGCATTGTTTTACATTTATTTACATTCTATTTACCGCTAAAGCTTGTACGAAAGCCAAATATAGCACAGCCAACGATTCTTCATCCATATTCATATTTAGACCTGAAATCTGTAGACTGCTTAAAAATATAGGTTTCTTTTTTTTTCACCTTTTTTTCTTTTCTCATTTATTGATACCACCTACCATTCCTTTTAAGTTGGGATCCGCAATAGGAGAGCGATTGCCATGAAAATCAGGCCACACATGTAAATCTTTTGTCAGATAGCTAGGATCATCTAAGTTGCGTTCTTTAGCCATTTTTTTTAACAATTCATTTAAGTATGAGAAGATGTTCCTAGAAAAGAAAAGGGAGAGTGTCGGAATTCGTTATTTTAGCAAAGGTCAATGGCGCCTACTCATCCTTTAACTTCAGCTGAATATGCATATACTGGGGATGGGTTTTTATAATATGATCCAATAATAAGCCTGAAGCGCTTTGGCCGCCTTCATTCAAATAATAATTTGGTATAATAGCGCCACGGTATGGACCCCATATACCATCGGCTGAACAAGGTTCCCGGGTTAAGCTCATGTGACAAGTAGAAGTACCACAAATCAAAGCCAACTTTCCTTCCAAATTATCTATGCAACTGGTATGTGCCACATTACATCCAAACATACCTAAAGCTCCAGCGTGGGCATCAATTAAAGCGGTGCCAACTACAATTCCAGGCAATAAATTCATTTCTTTAGCAGCGCGTTCACTTAGACCTTTGCCTACCGGAGTGCCCGGCTCTTGTATACATTGACCTATTATCTCGGCATTGTTGTTAAGCAGTTCATCCAAATCGATTTCTTGGAAAAACTTTTTATTCCATTGCATTGCCACGCCATCGTAATTCCATTTACATATCACTGTACATAATGACCTCGACTCACAGTCAGTGCTTCGCCATGTTAAAAAATCAGGTAAATCAAAAGCTCTCCATATTTTCGTCCAAGTGGAAAGATATAAATTCGTTTTAAGCCACAATAATTTTGGCAATTCCATTTCGACCGAGACTTGACCACCCACGTACCGAAGGAGATCATGTTTTGTGGCATTAATTTTTTCAGCTTCTTTATGCGCTCGGTGATCCATCCAGACAATTATATTCTGTTGAGGATTTTGTGTGTTACTAACGCTCAACGGCTTACCGTTATCCCCTAGAATCACAAGTGAACAGGTGGCATCAAACGAAATAGCCACAATCTCCTCCTTCGGTGTATCGCGGGTAACAAACTAAACGTATTGTGTAAATGATACGAAAATTTGCTTTATTTCCTATTAACACGGACTCATTTGTAATTTAAATATTATATGTATTTTTAAAGGACAGTGGACGCTTTGACACTGAAGATCTTAAACCTATTGAAACATGAACAAAGCATCTAGGTGTTGCGATAGTAATTGCCAAAGGCTTGAACATTTACAACAATCGAGCCTATGTCCTTCAAGCTTGAAACACACACACACACACACACAAACAAACAAACAATGTCTATCACCATAAATAATTTGTCGGTCATAGAAGCTATCTGAACTGAAGTCCGTGAGTTGCAGCTGATGCCCATTAATCAATGCTACTTACAGTGGTAAAAATTAAATATTTTGCTTACCAAGTCATATATGCGAGCAAACCTAGCAGCAATAGAGGAGATCAACTTTCAAAGATGTATGGTAGAAGCAAAATGACAGCATTACCATATGCACATTACTCTCATGCCACACATTAAGAAATCTACTACCCCTAACCTCGTTCCATCAGTATATATGTATATATATCCAACCAACGTTAAAGATCGAAACATTTGCAAGAATTCTCGAGCCACACGCCGATGGATTCTTAAGAAGTCTACGCCTCCAAATTGCAATTGCAGGTAACAGATTAATTTGCTCGCTGATGCTTGCTTCATTGGGGCGGAAACATGGATCAGTTTTGATCAAAATATTCTTTTGTAGATGAATGAATGAATACGGGTTTAAGAGAAGTAGGAAAAGGTAAAAAGGGACTCGATAAATGTAAATGAATAATGTTCTTGATCAATGATATTCTCCTCATTGTTAATATCCTATCATGTTCCGGTGTTCTTCTTCCTACTTATCAGGCAAACTTAATTTTCTTATCTACAATTTCGTTAAGTCGGATCGACGGGATGTACATATGAAGTAAAAATAAACTTCTCTTTCTCTTATTAAACTCGAGTGTTATTGTGCTTTTTTATGACATCTTTAAGTCAACAAATTGGAAATATTGTATTATTTGATAGAAGGGCTGGGTGAAGGGTAAGTGGAAGAATAATTGGGCAAGAGCGGGTTTTAGGTTTTCAACCGGGCACTTGACAATATAATTAACATTCTTAGGTCGTTTAGTAAAGTACTAAAGTGAAGTTAGACTTTTTTAAAAAATTGTGCTTTAATCCAAAAACGGCGAGAAGGCCACGTTTAAAATAAATCTATCCTTTTTTTGGGTAAAAATATGAAGTTGTTGTCGTCATTTCAACTAAATTTCGCTATTAATACTGACGATGTATATTAAAAGTTTGGTAAAAACATTCAAAAAGAATTCTGATGTAATTACATACAAATAAAGTAATTTTTAAGAAACTTTTAACAGATGACTTCTATATATAAGAACTAATGCAATGACATCAAAACGTGCCCAGTCTTAGCTTTAATTCAAGATCTACATATTTGATTAGATATGCACATAAATTTAATAAAAATAGTAAAAAAAAAAAAAAAAATGAACAAAGTGCGAGATTATCCGAAGAGGCATACTGACCTTAACACACGAACATACTGCATTCCAAATATCTTCCGAGCTCTGTTCGAAATGTTCGTGTTCTGTATTCCAGATACGTATAGACTTAGCGATCGTTTGCAAAACTTTGCCATCAGACCTTACCAAGGCAGCGCGTGCACTTGAAGTACCCACATCGACACCAACAAAATAAATTTTTGGCATTTTTCTGAATCGGTTTTTTTTTAAATATTTTTGTTTTTTTTTTTAATTAATTTGTTGCTTGGAACTTATCTCTTATCGCCACACAGTACAAAAGCTCATAATAGTTAATAGTGAGTGGAAGTAGTAAAGTACTGGCTTCGCCTTTCAAAATCCGTTAAATGTAGTAAAGCGAATAAGAACGAAATATAAACAATCATAAATGTCCGATCTTATCAACATTTCGAAAACAATGATATTATTGTAGTAAACTACCTACCAGCCAGTGCAGTATACACGATGTTCCTTAATATTTATTTGTGTAAATGTTACACACGATCTCTTGTTTAAATTTGATCGAGTTTCGGCATTTGATTGCAGTTTAGTTTAATTCGTTAGTGCTTGCGAGCGTTAAATAAAATGTGCATAAAGCATTCACATATGATCTCATTTATCTTTATACACACTCACGCATATATAAACAATGACTTTTTCTCTCTCGCACTACTCTAAGAGATAAGAAAGCGATTTTTTTTCTTCTCTCACTATATCGATTTTCGATCATGCATTAATGTGTGGTTTAGAATGTACTTCACGCTCCTATAGTATGTCATGTCATTTCATATAACACCGACCCCTCGGTCCTTCTTCTTGCATTGTATATAACTTGCTTTTAAAGGTTGGAGGAACAGGTTAAAATAAATATTTACGACCAGATATATATATATGTGTATAGAAAAGTTTTATCAGTCTCTTACTAATGCAAGTCTCACTTTCACAAACTAGTAGTAGTGGGTGTGGTACGAAATCTTTTGCATTAAGTTTTAAAACATGTAAATTAAAGCGGACCGATCATGGCCACATGATCATGCTGTCAATTATATCAATATACAAGGCTCTCTGACCCAATTTGAACGATAATCGAGAGACGGTGAAGATTGCCCAATCAATTTAGAATCCTATTCAAGAAGAGCACGATATCGTTTACCTATATGTTATAAAGCGATAGGTAAGTCTCGTATCCTTGAAGGATGGATATAAAAACACCGATTTGAGAAATCGTCACTCAAATAATAAGTCTCCATATATAAAGCCAATGATCAAATCTGCACCGTTTGAATAAGGTTTCACAAAATATCCCATAGCGGATTAAATTATCAAATTATGGCAAATGAAGACAGGTAAGGGACGTTCTGGACTATATATCAAATGTAAAAATTAATTTTGATCGATTTTCTGAAAGGATGGTATGTAATGCATGAAGTTCGTCACTGCCAAAGGCTATCAATGACTTCGCTACATGATAACTTTCGGCCCTGTATGCCAAACCTTATCCGGAAAACGTCAACAGCGCCGAAATGTTACATTCCTCGGGCTGTATTAACTACAGAGTACTCCTTCTAATTAAGTTAACTTATCTCTACCGTACGAAGGCATCGAATGTTATGACAATCGGTTATACTTTTCCAATTCATACTTGCGTCAGATAGATGAGCTACATTAAGTAAAATAACCTGTCACATCCTCCTTAAAAGAGCGCACTTTTTTCATAATGAAAAAGCCGATCAAGATTAATCTCTGTGACTTGACTTTCTCTCCATGAATTGTATAAGCAATTTATCTACATTCGCGTCTAATGATGATTTAATTTTTGATATAAAAATTTAATTAAAAAAATTGTTTTCAATTGTAATTCTAAAATAAAATTATTCTTTCCTTTTAGTTGACCATCATTATTATTATTATTATTATTATTATTATTATTATTATTATTATTATTATTATTCTTATTGTAATTTTTTTTCTCGAAGAAATAAATTGAACTAAGGAGCGCATTAGCCACTAAACGAATAGTTTAAAAAAAAGAAAATCATTGAATATTTTATTAACATTATGCTCTGCAGATACTGTCAAGGTGTCCATAGGATTAGTGGTATTATATGCGAATCATTTGTGAAATTTGTTTGTCAAATAAAGTCGGATAAGTTAGAGTTTGCGAAAGACTAGCGCTCGACTCTCTTTCGTAGCGTAAATTAAGAAAAATATCAATATCAAAACGATGCATATATACAGTAGAGTTTAGTTATAGTTATTACACTTTATAAAGAAGGTCGGAGCCTTCATTCTCAGTTGATCAAGATCAAAGCGAATAGTTAGTTGTGCTCTCTCTCTCTCTCTCTCTCTCGCTTTCAGGAAGTTATTAACTTTAACGTTGTGTTTACTTTGCCCGTGTGCTAGACGATACGTTATACGTTATCATTTCATCGTTAATTGGCTTATTTGCGCAAATGGATGGGAATTAAAAATTATTTTCAATTGATAAAATTCTCTTTTTCTTTTATAAAATTTTTACCAGTGCCATTATTTCGATAGTTTCAATGCGCACAACTTACAAAAAAAGTTCCGCAATCAAGATCATGTAAAAACCCAGTATAAATACGTTATGCACACATCGTCAATACTTAACTTCCTAGGGTATTAAAAACTGATATTCTACATAAACGTGCTCCGACATATTAAGATAGCAATCTAACAGTAAATTTCATTTTGCTAGACCGTATTGAATAGAATTCGGGAAAAATATTAGATGTGTTAATAAATTCTATCCGTTTTTGTTTTTTTTTTTTTAATAATATTTGTTTTTGATAATATTCAACATCATATGTATAATGCCTATAGGCACACACACTACACAAATTGCAATTACAATAATACCGTTTTGATATAACGCGATTTCAAGGAATCGAATATACATTCTGCTGGATTCTTTATCAATTGCTTTTGGCTATTTTTATTTTCTAGTTAATAAAAGCAGTCTCAACCAATGTTGAGAAGACAGACACTATAGTTGCAACTTTTGATGAAAATACATTTTATGGCCATCATTACTATTTTTTGAATATGTTCTTGGTTTGGCTGCTAACTTCATCGACTTGGCTTCAATATAATACGGTACGCATTGCCTTGATTTGAATTTTCTAAAACACGACTTCGGTGTAACACAAAACGGGTTTCGATGCAACCCGGGTGCACATTGCTGCATATCTATTAACTTTAAATTATATATTATTCTGTATTATACCTTTGTTTAAATAAATAAGTAAAGAAAATTTCGTAGAACGCGATTTCAGCGGGTGATGCGGCGCGGTACACTTTCTACAAAGCTTAATAATCGAAATATTAATTATTATAATGTACAAATCAACGCATTAATGTATATCTTTAACTTGGAGAATAGGCCGCGTACGGGAAAAGTTCTCAGATCAAGTAAAGATCACTTCCTAGATTACTTTTGCTGAAAGCGGAAAGACGTATGCGAATTTCATCGTTTTCAAGACGGCAATATTTTGCATGAAATCTCATGAACCGATCTCTATCTGTTTCATAGCTTACTTCTCTTGCACTGCAAGCGAACTTACATGCAGGATAGCATACTGCGCCATAAATCATATCCATCTCTTTACGCTTCGATATACACTGGACGACAGCTAGTGATCAACTGAAACTAATTGTAAGTCTTGTACATCAGATCTCTTCGGGTTAATCAATTTCAGTAGGAAGAATTTATTAACGCACCTAATCGAAATGAGTTTTATATACAATACTGTAAAAATATGATAAATCGACATGTTATGACGTTTTGTAGACATTTTATGTATTTTTTTTTTTTTTTTTTTTTTGTTAAAAAGCAGATGATATTAAATCACTGCCAGCCAATATGCAGTCTGAAGCTACTACAATCTGAGATTCAGTTAGTTTTGCCACCATATTGCAAGCAGAGATTTCCGCATATGTAACGCCGCCCACAACATAAACTAATATCGGTAATTTATTCAAAGGCAGTAATTCCTTTACTTCTCCTTGTTTCACTGATTGATTGTACAATTTAATAGTGCAACCATTCATTTTAATGTGTTCAATCATAGCTACCTTTGACGCGAAATCTTCGGTATTGTTAGCTTTCAGGAGGTACGTACATAATTGTGCTATTAGCGGTATATAAATGCGATTAAAAACGTAACTAGGAGAAGCTGACGAAGTTGATGGCGTCGCTGAAAGCGTTTCATTACCATTGTCTCCATCGTTATCAGTTGAAGAAGTCATAAGTTTTAACCGATAAGCATTAGCTTGAAATGCGGTTTGTTGAAATTTAGGTATATTTAACGATATGTTGGATAATAATTTCGAAGCAGTTCTATTTAACGCACTGGCATCTTCAACTAGTTGCGGTAGTAAGCCCGCTTGAGCTAAATGATCAAATATGCCCGCATATTTATGACCAAAATAATTACAGTAATTCCTTATGAATCGTATTAATTCGTCCGTAGTTACTCCCGACCATATATGTAACAAGCATAAAAGTCTTAAACTATTGTAACGCTGAGGATCAGTGGTTAGCAATTCGTCAATGTCATTGAATACACGCTTGCGTGAATGGTTGTTTAGGATGTCCTCTTCGAGTGCCTGAGTACGTCGATAATTCGTACCCAACATTTCTATCAACTTTTCACTGGCATTCAAATGACACAACAGCTTATTCTTAAGTTCTGTTATTTTAGGTAATTTTCTGTTCACGTAGTCTTGCATTTCATCCAGTTTCATATTACTTAACTTTTGCAATTCCAAGCTAATCAATTTTGCTTGTGCACGTATTTGACTGCTCGCATCAATAAAATGTTTATAACGGTTTTCAGAATAAATTTCATCTTGTTGACTATTTAATCGTATTATAGAGGGCTTATCTGTTGCAGAACTTTTCACCTTTGGCTTATTTTGTTTTTCTGTTGGTATCGCAAATATCGGCAATTTTTGTTCCACAATCTTATTGGTATTGATTCCAAATTCTAGCACACCAGCATTATAAGTAAACACTTCCATAAGTAGACCGGCATAAATAGACGGTGTCAGCAACGGAGCAGCATAGTCTTTATCGCGGTCTATCATTAATATCGCGGTGAAACGATCATTATCTTCCGATTTTCTAGGCAACGGACCCATAATCTGTAACATTTTTAATATGTTATCGGACCGTTCCCCATAGGTTAACACCAAATCTGGCTTGCCACAAACCGCTTGCAATATTCTCAAAGATTGGGATATGGCAGTCAATAATGAATTATCCAAATTTACGTAGGTCGTGGCGAATACCTATAAAAGAAATTTAATAAATATAATACTGAATAATAAGTGACCGTCGGTGATTGCTAACATTTGGAATTTCCAGGCTCAATACACCTTTATCTAAATAAATAAAATCCCAGCTAAAGCGATGAAGACCAACAATCCCATAAAGACCCTCCTGCTCTAGCATGTCGTGAAAGTAGGCAAAGCATGCCGGCACGCAAATCATGTGGAAGTATTTAAATGCTGAGTCCTCCGGCCACGTAGGTAATTGAGCTTCATAAGCTACCTTAATTTGTGCCATTACACGTTGAAATGTGCCTGCATCACTGCGCAACATATACAATTGCACCTGATCAGGTGCTGAACGGGAAATGGCATGTGTGGCATCCAATTTGAAAATACGCTGTATGCCTTTGAGCCTGTGAAAATAATTTTTTTTTAATTTTAATAGTTTTCTTTTTCCGTTAACTCCGTTAAGGGCTTACTTTAGCCATGACGCCGCACATATGTGTTCCAAGGGCTTGATTAAAGAAGGTTCTAATATTAAATCCTTCCTCCCAGGTATGGAACAGATAATAGTCTGCAATTTCTCTTGAGCTATTAGCTGAAGTCCCTGTAGCTTTTTGTCTATCGTCAACACTTCCATTTATAAAAAAAAAAAAACCGAAAATGATGTTTTTATGAGAACAGCTGTTTTTATATTCACTACCGAAGGATAGGATTAAATTTATTTTCAATGCGTTTGCAACACCCAGAGATTCCATATAGTATATATATTCTCCATCATCATCAAATTATGAGTGGATTAAAGCATGTCCTTGCATAATATCAATTCCAAATTTAACAAGAACATTGGAAGTTCTACAACGCAGGTTGGCATTGAAAATTCGGTGAAATCTCCCAAAGTACACGCCCATAGTACATGATCATTACTCATATCTTACACAATTTCAACGTTTTCTGATATTATTGGGTATCGGGATTTATTTTGTTTGTTTAGTTTCAGCCTTTTCTTATTTAGGATAATCGCGGTGGGAGTGTAAAAGATTCGGTCACATCCAAACATAATTTTCTTACTTGCTCGTTATTGTTAAGGGGCAGATACAATAAGGTGTTATACCTATTTTATGGACGTCATCTTTAACGCCTTTTACAACACTTTATGGGAATTGACAAATCATCCGGTCTTGCCCACACACAAAAAAAACAAACAGAAAATTGCACAAGAAGAAATGATGATTGTTTCTATTAAATTTTAAAGTTATTTACCTAATTTATGTTTATTATTTTTATTTATGCTCAACCAACTCTGCAACAACTGCATCAACGTCACGCATTTGAAAAAGTGGTGTCATTCAATACCTTCCCATATGTTTAAATTTTTACCTAATCAATCTTCTTTATCATTAATTAAGAGATAACCTCATTTACCTTCTTTATTTTTCACCAATTTTTCACTAATTTGTTTCTTTATTTTTGGTTTTAAAACAATATACTGCCGATTGTGTTTATCATTTGGGAGTTTTTAACCCGAAAACGAAAACGACACCTCATTGTGTTAGCCCCTTTAAATGTTTGTAATAAAGCGAATAATAATAGAGAAATCACTCGTTACATCCACCCGTTAGGAACAAAATGATTAGAAAGGCAATTAAGAACTTTTGTTTTTTAAATATTTTTGGCAATCCAGGCAGAGAATATTTTCTGTACCGGGGGGCACACGGTGATACTTAGAAAGAATTGCACATAGTGAAAAAAGAAGAAGAAAAAAGATGACAAGTATGGAACCGCGTGGAGAACCTCTGTCGGCGCTTTGTTCGAAATACGGGCGATTAAAGAATGTTCATCCGCGATAATATGTTTCGTGGTAGATTTGGCCGTTCATTTGTAGTAGTGCGATGTGAATATTTTTTTATAATTTTTATGATTTGTGTTTTCTTTGCTATAATTTTTCTATATATCTATCTATTTACTGCCAAAAAATTACTCTTATATTTATTCTTCCTGAAATCTGCTATATATATTATTTCCATTTATTGGGCAACTGTGTCCACAACCAGCCAGACCACTCAGAAAGTATCCCACTAGGTTCGTCGGCACTTATTTTAAATGGCTGCTTCCTTCCTTTCTTGTTCCTATCGTTAACTGTGGAACTATCGTATAGAAATTTTACATTCTTAACAAGAAACTTAATTAAATTGTCTAACTAATTAGGACGGTGCGGCAATAAATAGATAAAGATATGAAAAAGTAATAGTAATTTTCCAAACAGAAGGCAAACCCTTTTATAAAAGGAATTTTTCCTATCCCAAACTCAAAAGTACAAACAGCCGTGCACAGAAAAATGAATATTTCAATTTCTATTCGCGCACAGATCTATTTAAAACGCTTTCTATCGCACACAGATATTCATAGTGTTCACGTTTCATTTCAGATCTTTACTCTCTCCCTCTCTTACGGTCTTTAATATCATTTGTTTATATCGGATAGCTTAAGCTAATGCGCGCAAATGTTCCATCTTATGCGTATAATGTTTGTGCCTATTATTAATCAATAATATGGTCAAAGGACGATAAAATTATATGAACAAGTTCTCCTTTTCTCTAATCTTCTGCTGTGTATCTTTCATGGAAACACAAAATTATATTCAAATAAAACAAGTCTTCTAATACCCTTTTGCTTACCCTTATTACGTCTTTATAACTAGAGAAAGGGTTCACTATACAAATCGAGTAACACCATTTCCTTATTTTTTTTTTTTTAACTTTAAGATAAAAGTACTTGATTGATTCTTAACTCTATACATTCGAAGCAAATTTCACTAATAACAACACACGATACGGAATGACAAAATTATTGCGACCATCGAATAATAAATAATTTATTTAAGATGTCAATTCATACTTTAATATAAATCGTAATAAAATTGTAGTTAAAATTTATGGACTTAATTGGTTTGGCAAGTGAGCCAGTCAAAATTCCTGAACTAAAAGTAGTGATTGGAACACCGGCTTTGCTAAAGGAATGCAAAATATTATAAAACGTATAATGGACGTTGAACTTTTTTTATTAGTATGCTGCAATATATCATTTCCATCAAAATTAAATTTCCAATAGAAACTTACGACTGGAGGACTTGGCATGAAACCCCATTGTAAACAAACAGTGCTGGATTCTTTGTGGTATACCGTCAAGCGTAAGTTTGTATTTTTTGCTAAACACATTCAAATAAATTCCAGAAACGACTAAAAGACCAGACCATACATATCTGAAAAAACCATTAATCAAAGATTATCTAGAAACTTTCATCGGGATTATAAACTTACTGAATTGTAAAAGGTTTACTAAAGAATAAAAAGGATATGGCTATTGTGACCGCTTTTCGCGCAGTCGTCACAGTGGCAGCTATAGGTGCACCAGTACTTCTTACTAATGCTAAAACAAAATGTATGCCAAGGTAACCGGACAAACTGAACAGGAACCCATAACCAAAACATTCGCGAGGATGCTAAAAATATATCAAAATTAAACTAATATGTATTAAGTTAATATATACATGTTAATAAGTACCTGTAGGGAGAAAGTCAAACCATTAAAAAAATTATCCGTTATTAAGAGAACAGCCAATAAATAAATAAAACCTAAGCCATAAGAATAAAAGACGATTTCATGGCTTGGTGCACGATAATCACGCATAGCTTTCTCCTGCACGTTGCCAATTACTGCATCGCAAAGCAATGCTAATGTTATCATTACCACCCCTATTATATTGAAATTTGGCGATATTTGAGAGTTGGCCAAAGTGAACCAGGCTAACCCGATGCACATTGTTATAGCGGATAGGAAATCCAAAGTTCTATATCGTTTTCCTTGTATCAAAATACTGCCTACCATTACAGGTATAAGCTTGCACGACTTAAAAATAATTTGAGTGGGAAAATTTAAGTAACCTAAACTTGAATTAGAAAAGCCCATTGTGCCCAATGTTAAAGCGGCTAATATCACATAAGTTCGTAATGGTATATTACGTTTCAAAGTAGTCATGCCACTCCGCTGCGCATCGCAGATGCGTTCCAGTAAACCGAAACAGATGTAGAAACCAAACTGGATTAAAGTCAAAAACCAACCAATTGATTTAAAACCTTCCCTTGTGAAAATTAACTCTAGCAAATAGCCATACAATAGGTACAATACAAACACTCCTGCACAACTCAAAAGGAATTGAGTAGTTTTGTTGTAATATGTTAAATCAAAACATAAAATGCGTAGTTCTTGTGTTTCCGCGTTTTGATTCCGTAATAGCTTTAGTGGTTGTGCACCGCCTCCATCACTTCCGATAATGTTTGTGTAACGATTGCTTTCATCAAGTATAGTTATACTACTTGTCGTCATTATTGCCAGCAAGTATTGGCGGTCACAATTGGTTAATAAATAGTTATCCTAATTCCTCCTCATTTTGTTCAATTAAACTGACAATCTTATTCTTCTTCTTTTTTTTCTGCTGCGTGTCAGCAAATCAACAACAGATGATTTACAGAGTCGAGTAAAGAAGATTCAATGCGAACACAAGATTTTGTGTTTAAACCTAAATAAAGTTAACATTTAGCTTGATTGTAATTTATACATATATGAGCCGTTCATTTGAAAAGTGGGATAAGTCACTTACAAGCTAATGAAAATGTTAATTAAAATATAACGGTATCTCTTCACTTAAAACAAGTTTGCCGTCAGTATAGTCAGATTTATTGAGATTTTGCTTGAGACAAGTTTTGATAATTGAAGGTATAACAAACATGTTTATTTTGAAAGATACATGGCAAAAGTACGATTTTTTGAAAAAGACAACCAAAGACGCTTTACATTACATAGCATGAAAGAAAAGGATTTTACTTCAACACAATCCTTAGAAAAATCTCTCTGAAGAAGAACAGTAAGTTAGTTACTAAGCATTTGCTTGTCATAGTTGTTGGCACTTTGTGACATATTTCGTATTCTGAAGCAAAAATTAAAAATAAAGCCAATTTTGCGCTAAAACCGGGATGTTAACTTCTGGAAATAGTTGCACTGTCAAAAAAAAAAAACAAAATACACGGGTTTGCGAATAAAAGAGCATTTGGCAAATTTCCTAATTATTTTATAATTTTACAATAACAAATGATATATTATTTTTTGTATGTGTACATTATAAAAGAGTTACTAAACCTAGAAGCAATTGAATTATTATTTGGCGTTTGTTGAAACACACCTAGATTTAAAAATAAATGAAATAAGTCGGTAAACCCACAGCAAATGAAAAATTTATGGGGGAATTGGCTACAAAGCCAAATGGTGTGACTGAACCTACTAGAAGAACGCAGAAATGGAACGAAATATGTCTAAGTGAATGTATTGAAAAGTATTTATATAATATATCGCTCATTTTATTTTCAGTCGTTAAATCATTGGGACAATCAACTAAAGTGCAAGGCTCGCAAGAGTAAGGCAGCGTTGTCCCTTCCTGTTGGTATGTAGTTGTGCAGGTTGTTCAGAGTCATTAATTTTTGGTGCAACAATTGCTACGATTGTGTCCTTTATTCCAAATTTTTGAAAAAATCTATTAATGTACATAGGCATATAAACAAAAGAAAATTTTTTACCCAAAAACCATACCCTGTCTTTTTTAATCTACATTCCTCATTGGCCACTGGAAAGCGAATCTCACCAGATTTTATACGGACAATTAATCTAAAAATTTACATAAAGGTCTGGAAATTGGTGACTGGTTCAGTGGGATTACGTAATTGTTTGCAACACATTTCCTATATGATCTATGAATCAAAAATAATAGCACTGAAAAACACTATAATCAAATTGATAATTAAATTGGAATTTAAAAAAATATATATATATGCTCTTATGCTTTTTTTTGTCTTCGTTACTGTTTGTAGAAACATATGTTTGGAGGTTTATCAGTGCTCAGATTAAGGGGGTGAAACAACATACATGAAATTTAACTTTTTTGTGTACGCAATATATGTATATGTTATGATTTTGGATGCCAGCCGGGAGAGATGTTGAGCAGAACGTAAGCAGAAGTGGATTATTGCAACAAATATGGAACAAAGGAAATTTCTTAAATGTAACCTAGAGAACAATGTGTAAACCGACTTGTTCTCTGACTCGTTCCTTTAGAAGAGAAGATAGAGAACATATTTTAAGTTTTCGTTGTCATTATCCAGCATTTTTCAGATTTTTTCAAGTATGATCTACATCATGAAACCGCTTAATTTAAGCTTTTACCTATAGTAAAAATACGCAAAGTTGTGCCAATCTCAATTGGATCATCTCTTGATTGAACTGAACTGAAAAAATTTAATATATATATATTTCTTTTTTTATATCAAGAAGAAGAAGAATGTCTTTTTGAGAGTAAAATTTGTTTTGCTGTGTGTTTCTTGTGGAAGTACATTTGAGAGTAAGAATATATATTTGAGAGTAAAATTTGATTGGCTGTGTGTTCTTATGGATGTTCCATTGAGAGTAAAATTTGCCTTACAACGTTATGCCTTTTTATGCAGCAGTTCGCCGTATAAGCTAAAAATTTACACACTTTCCAACATTGTAAAATGTGGCTTCACATATGCTGTTTGTTTACATGTGCGAGGGTATCAAACCAAAATTCTATTAAACCAAAATTTTGGTTTAATTTTGAATATAATTTTTTGAATAGAATTTTGGCTTAGTAGAATTTTGATTTAATAGAATTTTGGTTTAACAGAATTTTGGTTTAATAGAATTTTGGTTTAATAGAATTTTGGTAACATTGCTCTGCACACATTTTGATTCTATTGAAACTAAATGGAATAGAAACACTAGGCAAAGCAGACCTCTTTTATACAGCCCTGTCTCGGTAATGGCGTCCTGGAATTTTTTTATAATTTTTGACAGCTTAGCATGAAATTATTTGGAAATCTTTAAAATTCTCCTTGATAAAATATTGAAAAGTAAGAGTTTGGATTACTAACAAAAGCAATGGATGGTCCACCACCACCACGAGGTAATTATTTCGGGAAATTTAGGACGTAGTACTAAATTGACTGAATCGACTGAGAGACCAACGAATCCACGGATTGTCGAAATGTGAAGGCAAGGAAGTTTTCTAAATTTTTAACTTTTGTAGATGTTAGTCTACGTAATATTATCGATAAATTGGCTGAATTTGTCGCACGAAATGGACCAGAATTTGAAATGATTACCAAACAGAAACAACAAAATAATCCCAAATTTGAATTTCTTTATGGTGGTGAACATGCGGCCTATTATCAGTGCAGAGTGATGGCCGAACAAAATTGTAAGCATAAGCGAATGCGGTTTTGTATTATTTAAGACTTTTTAAGGCAAACATATTTTGCAGTTTTAAAACAGCAGCAACAATGTAATAGTGGTAATAATATGCTTAATCAACAACAACCGCCTCCGCATTTTACGCAAGGTCCGCCGCCTAATATGATGCATCATTCAGATAATCAATTGTCAAATAATCATGATACCAATCCATTTGCAATGAATCAACCGCCGCCAAATCATCAAATGTGGAATTCAAACATATCGCAGTCCAATGCAGTGGTCGTACCTGCAACACCGACGAACACCAATAATTCCTTAGCTATAAATATAACCGCCCAAATTGAAGCTATCAATATGCAACAGAACAGCTTGCGTGAACAAATTCGGCAATCAGAATCAAATTTAACGGCACAACATACGGTAAATCTTTTATTTGATTTAAATTCATTCAAATACTTTGCTCCAAAAACATTTACTTTATTATTATATTTAACAAAGAAGTTAGGATAAATTTTTTGTGTGGGAAATATATACATATATTTATGTTTGTGTATTAATACATTTATGTTTATGGGAAGAAAGCTCTTGCCGTTTTCATCACATCTTTTTCGAAATGATTTCACCTTATTTATCTGCATTTCTCTTTACACAAGTGGTTGCAACTTGTTCGTTGAAATAACGACATCCTTTCTTTCAATATTTATCTCTGAAACTGCTGCTGCAAAGTCTTTTAAATAAGTACGCGTTAAAAGATCCAATCCAAAAGATTAATCTCTTATAAGCAGAATGGCTTAGAAATATTCCTATTTGAGAATTTTAATTGCATTTCAATGATTGTCTACACACGAGTTAATCGATAACATAGTTGTAGCATCGAATGTAGAAATAATTTGTAAACAATTGTCAATTTAATTTCTTTAAACGGCTATGTACATACGGCTCAAATATATTTGAGAAATTTAATAGACCCCTATATACTCACCAAAATGTAGTAAGTCATTTAAAAATATGACATGACTGTCGGCAAGTTTTAAATTCTGTAATCACTTTTAAATAAATATCATTTATTGATAAATTTCACTTCATGTCGTTTGAATTCAAATTCGAATTCAATGTTCTACGACAATGTAATCTGGGAAAGGTTTTAAAAAAAACACAAACAAGAATCAAAGCTTAGTCTTAATTCTAACTGCAAAGGCAACAATGTAAAAGCTGTTGCACAAACCATTACGAAGGATTTCAGATTTTCACTAGTTGTGGGCGTATCCACACACCGCATAAATTCCTTTGAACTTATATGAGAGAAAATGAAATTTTAAAGTAGTGTTTGTGATTTCAACATAACGGATGGACAGAATATGAATTGTTGGTAGGTTTTTCAATATTTAAGCCTAGACCATACAAGTAAAATGATATATCTGGTGCGTCACTTATGCCTTAGCGTTGGCTATAGTAACGTACAAAATTCTTTTGATAGTAATCATGTATCACTAAACCTGCGTAGAGTTTATACTGCAAATGAAATCTGTATTGTGACTTGTCACAATTCACGCTGAATATTGATCATTTAATAAGCATTAACATCTTTTTTTACACTATCTTCATCTTCAGTTAAACGTACACGTACAAAAAAAAAGCCAATAGCTTCATGAAAGCTGCCACTATGAATTTTTTGATAATACGAATTGCGGATTTTTATCCAACCAATATCGCTATTTGCTATATATTTGTATATATACAGCGCTTCATGTCGACTGGCCCATTTTCCTCTTTCTTGTCAGTCATTCGCAAAGAGGCTAAAAGACAGTCTTGTTTGCCTCTATTTGGTTAAATCGTAATCGCAAAAATAAATTTGGAGGGGACCCGTTAGTTTTACGTTGTGGCTTGAAATATATATTTGTATATCCATCCTTAAACATATATTTCAGCTGTTAATAGTGGTCTGGTTCTCGCTGTCCAGAAGGATGAAAAAGTTAATTTGTTTCTTTCTTGCTTGTTTCACAAGAAGCGAAAAGTGGCGTTCACTTAGGGACAGTAACCTCGGTCAAATAGGCTTTCTTTGTAATGAGCGTATTAATTGCTGCCCGATCGGGGTCATGTCAACACGAAGGATTTGAATTGCTCTCTTAAATATTTGTAGCAATTCCAATGGTCATAGCTTAAAGGAATATTAATATATAACAATAATAATAATAATAAAAATAATAATAATGAAAATAATAGTAATAAAAATAATAATAATAATAATAAAAATAATAATAATAATCAGTATGAACGACATGTAAGACGTTGAAGGTCACTTTCGCTGAGTGCATTCTCCCCTTGTGCCAAGCATATCTTTTTGGAAATTTCCAAAACATTCTGACTTTTTTAAAAGTAAAGTCGCTTTCATATTTAAGCTTAAGGCATAGTTAAATATCGTAATTAATATTTAAAATGTCAACGTAGTCTTCAACTTCTAAGTAATATCAGATATTCTCCTACGCTCAACGCTTGTGCTAATATCAAAACGAATGCAAATTTCATCTATCAAAATATTAGTATATTCATTCAAATTCATTATTTTTAGATCCGTCTTTACATCAAGTTATAATTTTTTAGCTCTTAAGAGCAAAATTGTGTGCACAGTGCGACAACTTTTGAACTTTAGCACACAAGTGTTATGTTTAAGGTTTCCATTTTACTTAGGTGATCGCACGGTATCAGTTGTTAGTTCCAAATATCACAAAATTATTGCTTCTACTCCTTCCTATGTTTACTACCCATACTACCAATTTTAGAGTCGGTGCGTGCTTATATCCATTTACTTATATAATTAACACCACTTGTAAAATTTCACCGAGCAGTCATACACAAAATGAAAACTCGTTCGTTCCCTCCCGTATGATATTTTGACCTGATATCTTCACCTGATTAGAAATTTCGTGTGAAGAAAATGCTTGGCTGCTTTTAGGATATTCTAATGAAAACCAATTCAATGCAGTTGTTTGGAAAACGCGACAAACCCTATACAGAGAGAAAATTGATGACGTTAACTTAGTAGATTACTTAATTACTAAAAAAAGATATCCTTCATTAAAGTTTCAATTTTGTAGAGATTTTCCATAATCGTATATGTACGTTATCGGAAAACCGTGTTCTGCAGTTCAAACATTTCAACTTTCTTATTTATATCGTTGCTTTCTGAAATTTCGTTATTTCCACCGCATTCAAATCAGTTTTTAAAATTTCGAAAGTTCTTCTCTTTTCTTTATTATAAACAACAGTAATAAGTATTCAAAAAAGAAAAATAAATATTTTTTTTTTATATTTATATATTTTAAAAAACATATTATTTCAATCAACATTATCTACATTTAAAATTTTACTTTACTTGTGTATCTTTTATAAAAAAAAAAAAATTGAAAAAAAAATTAAACAAAAAAATTACCGAAAAATCCCCCAAAAACCAAATCAAAAATCTCTTCTACATACATTTGATACCAAACTAAATCAATTCAATTGATTACAAAAATCCAAACCATTCACTGTGAATACAAACAAACAAACAATCCAATCAATCAATCAATCGATGTACAATGAAATGTACATTTGAAAACATTAAAATGTGACTGACGGATATTTAGGCATTGATGGGCCAGCAAAAGAAACAAATTGAAGAAGCCATTGAGGCGGCACAAAATGCACAATTGGAAAAGCAAGCGGAGGTCAGAAATATTTCACTGAAAGAAATGGATGCAGTGCTCCAACCCATTATCGATTCTTGCACAAAGGATAGCATATCAGCAGGTAAATACTCTCCTTACTTTTTCCAATTTTTTTTTTTTAACTATTTCAAATAAAATCATTTATTAAAATAAAGTTTAGAAAAAAAAAGAAAAGAAAAAAAATAAAATAAACAAACAATTAATTTTATTATTCATTTGTTTTTACGAATTAGTTATTCAAAAAAGAAAAAAAAATTAAATTTTATTATTGGTTTTTGCAAATGAAGTAATATTTTTAATGTTGCAATTTTAGGCAAAAACTGGATATTACAGCATTCATCCGACAGCGCAAAAAACAATGTCGTTTTACAATATCTTTTAAAAAAGTATGCGTCAGCTATTTAAGTTTTATTTTTAATTTCTGTTGCCATAACTATTTAATTAATTATTTTTATACAAGTTTTTTACTTAACTTAAACTTGAGTGTATGTGTGCGTCCTTTAGATGAGAGGATGCATAATGGCCTAGCGAATTCCATTTGAAACGTTATGTATTGAATGGTCGACAGCTTTTGAATAACGATTATATACTACGTCTAATAGACTTATTATCACACTTGTACTTGAACTTGAACTTGATTAACGACTTGAAAGATATTTTTGAAAGAGATCAAAAAAGAGAAGAAGAAAAGAAAACAAAAAGAAAAGAAAAGAAAACACCACGAACCACACTCTAGCAACCAGATATATAAAATAGACTCTTTACGACTGCATAACAAGAGAAAAAAGAAAAAACTCCATACAACTTCATCATTACCTACTAAAACTCACATGCACATTAGAAATATTGTTTGTTGATTTATTTTTAGGGCTTTGGTCAATGGTTCAACATTTTCAACAAAATTACATCTTATATATTTAATTAATGATATACTTCATCATTGGTAAGTTGTGCTTCCTTTTTTCGTAATATTTAATTTATAATAGATGGATTAGGGGAAGACTATAAAAAAAATACTCAAAATAATTCCATTCTATTCTAACGGCAGAAAGAATGTCAAAAAAAAAGCAAAAAAAAAAAAAATCGAGACGCTCTAATTGGATCATTCGGGAAACAAATAAAAATTTCCGCGCAATTATTTGCAATTTTATAGTATCTAACGACTATTAATACGTATTAATAAATAATTTCATATGCGCTCTTAAAGTGTCCAAACGCTTGTAACAACACCAACATAGTGCGTCATATGAAATGAAATATAAAGCGGAGTCGTGTAAAACGATCAGTTGATAGATAAAAACTAAAAATCCATTCAATCGGTATATCAATTATACATGGTATCGAAACCAGGTAGATGTACACTTTAAAGGTCATATTTATATATTACATTTTATTATGGCCACATTTGCTTTTTTCGCATATGATGCGGAAATTTTATTAAGCAAAAGTGAGCATCTAATTAAGAAGTCATCTTTCAATCGTAATTTGAAAAAATCGATGAAAAAGATTGTCCTTGATTAATGCTTGCTTTCGAAAGTCTGCTAGACAGACAGACAAACATAAAGAAACTGGTTGCATGATGAGGTCTTAGAATTATTTGTGTACATTTAAACTGAATTCGCCCCCTTGTCATAAAGAAAAGTCGAACGTTTTATCGTTATAAGGTGACATAAATATTTGAAGGTGAAAAAAGTTTGAAATGATCCATCCATCGATTTTTTCCATTCATTTTTTAAGTTAATATAACATAAACACAATTTAAAAATATTTGATTAAACGAAAATACTTACATTTAGAAAATGACCTTCAGTTGAGAACGGATTTAGAACTGCTCTCCTTCCAAGCTTTGCTTAAGCAAAAGGAGGACATTTCAGCACTACGTCACTTTGTATTAAATGGCAAATGTGAGATGCAGTGTATCGAATGTTCAATTCTAATATGAGAAATTAACGGTTTAAGCTCACCTTAAGTGAGGCCATTCACCCATAGAGAGTGCTAGGCCCGCATAACGTTAATGATTACTAGAGAGAGAGAGGGAGAAAGAGCAATTCCCAGGAGTTGTGTTGCTAGATAGTGCAGCCCTAAGCCATAAGCGTGGCGGCATACTCCGTCTAAAACTAAATATAACCATGAGACCGATGAGGCAAAGTTGAAAATAACTCTTAATAGTGAGTTAAATATAATAAACAGTATGTGGAACTGCTTAGAGGCTAAGCCCGATGATCCCGAATATGCATGATGGGAAATTTCTCATTATGAATTATATGAATGGTGCATTTTTTCCATACCGCTATAGACACCTTATGTATTTACAAGCACACGCAATGGGCGTCTATAGATGTCATTCATGTCAACGGATTAACATCATAAAATCAGCTTTAAATTCCGTTCAAATTATTATCCTCGCATTTCACTTCAGAATAAAAGTTTTTGATTTGAGAGATCGTTAATAGATTTATATTTATACAATGCTTAAACATATTTACATATTTTATAATGACATATAAGTCAATCGACTTATATGTTTATTATATGCACTTATATGATTTACGATACGAAAGTTTCGTTCAGGTTGCCTTCGGGACTCATCTTGAAACACGGACCAAGGAGTCTAACATATTTGCAAGTTATTGGGTTCTTTAAAAACCTAATAGCGAAATTAACATGACAAAATTAATATGGAATTAATTTTTAGTTGTAGCATATTTAGACTATTAATTCAAGCCCGGGGCCTCTATCTAGAAGGCCGAAACGATCTTTGTCTATTCTCCTCAAACTGTAGATGGGTGAGAAACTCATCTTGCTTGGTATGAACGTTGTTCTTGTGATATAATGTGGCCAGTGAGCCACTTTTGGTACGCAGAACTAGCTTTATGAGATGCGCCAAACGTAATGTTACGGCGCCCAAATTAAGAATTTATACAGATACCCTGAAAGGCGTTGATTGCTTAAAACAGCAGGACGGTGCACATGAAAGTCGCAATCCGCTGAGTAGTGTGTAACAACTCACCTGCCGAAGGAACTAGCCCTTAAAATGGATAGTCTTTAAGTTGAACACCTATACATTACCGCTTAAGTAAATGTTTGAAATTCAATTAATTTGGATTTGTAAACTTTAAAACTTTAGCGAGTAGGAGAATACAACGGCGAGCGTAGAAGCGTTTGGCATAAGACTGCATGGAACCGCCACTGATGCAGATCTTGATGGTAGCAGCAAATAATCGAATGAAAGCTGTGAGGACTAAAGTGGAGAAGGGTTTCGTGTGAAAAATGGTAGATCACGAGTTAGTCGGTCCCAACTTCAAGGCGAAAGCTGAAAATTTTCAAGCTATATATTAAAAATATATATGTATATACAAAAATGATGTATAAAAACGCTTGAAAATAATGGAATGGAAGGGAATACGGCTCCAACTCCGCAACTGTTGAATATCCGTTTGCTTATGAAATGTGAGCTTTGAGCTCATCCTGGCAACAGGAATTGCTATAAATTAGCCGTCGAGAAATGTCGGAAGTGTGTTCTTTTTTGTTTTATAATCTTACCAAGCTGGAAGTCTATCGAAGAGCGATATGGTAGATAGGCTAAAGAAGTATGACATTTACTGTTGTGTCGATATTTTCTCCTCGGGCCTTGAAAGTTTATGATTGGACCACCCAAACTTCTCAACAGACCGTACCAATATTCACAGTTGGTCCCCAAGGTGAAGAGTCTTTAATCAATAGAATAATATAGGTAAGGGGAAGCGGAAAATTAAATCCATAACTTTGGGCAAGGATTGGCTCTGAAGTTTTAGATAGTCGGACATGTTTGGGAGGCAATAATATGGTTTATGTACTCGGTCTGGGTAAATAGAGAGATTTACTAATAACAATTATGTAACTAATTGTGGAAGTTTCTTGCTGAAATTTTTAAGAAATTATCGCAACATATATCTTTTTTAAATCATAACGATTATCAATTCAGAACTGGCGTGTACTTGGAGAATACGACTCTCCACTTAAAAGAAAGCGTTGTGATGGCACTAACGGGTGTTGACACTATGTAATTTCTGCCCAATGCTTTGAATAAAGTGCAGAAACTCAAGTAACCGCGAGAAACGACGGAAAAAAGTATGCGATGAATATATTATCTCTCAGGTCTAGTGGTTATTGTCTTAAACGAAGTTTCGAGGTTTCTATTAAGCAAACTTCTTTTGATATCGTTAAAACTTCTTCATTCGGTACATTGTTGTTTATTATCATATGGTACTTGCGTGCATTGTAGCGGACGGGCGGACGACATAACTTTTCATTGCAAAAGTAATGTTTCGATCCTCGATTTCCTTCATTCCATTACCTCTTATGGAAATTATAAAACAAATGGATTTTGCAATATTTACGAACCGTTTTTTTCTAGCGTTAAACTTCGGAAATCTTTGTAAAAAGTTTAAAATATCAAAATGACAGACTAACAACACGAATAGCTTTAGGCGTTAAAAATCGGTGGACGTAATAATTCATAGTTTCACAGTTTTTCGAATGATTCAATAAAGCAAAAAATCTTGATCTATATATTAAACCAAATCCATTAGCTATTGTCTTTACCAATATTAAAACATTTATATTTTACAGTGTGCGTAAAAATGCCAATGATCTGAAAAACTGTCTTGAGAATGTAGTCATACCTATGTTTTGCAGTGCTGATCTAAGTATAATCCCGCTGTGAACTTACTATAGGAAAAGAGTGTATTTATTACAGATTTTCTTTTCCGATTATAGTTGCAAATGGTGAGCAAAGAACAAAATTAACCAAACTGTTGTCGTTGTGGGAGTCGAAGGCAAAATTTTTCGATGCCTGTGTTATTTCGAAATTGCAATCCCCAGACTCCTCAATGCAAGAATATAAAACAAATTTACAAAATCAACACCATGACATAACCTCAAAATTTACTCAAGCCACTAAAGCACAATTAGAAAAGTAAGTTTACCAAATGAAATCAATTTGAACTCTATTTAAGAAAATATGCTAATATGCCTCATATAATCATTAGTTATCAAAAGCAGCATGAAATTTTTATACAACATGCAACGCAACAAATAACGCAATTGGAGCAACAAAAGCAGCAGCTGGAGCAGCAAATGCTGGCAACGGTTATGCCGAATACTTCGATAATGCCACCTTCGGCTGTTGTGCCAGCACAGCAGACCTCGCAACAACAACAACAGCAACAGCAGCAACAACCATCACAAAATAAAATACCTTCATTGATGAATCAAAAGATATCCTTGCCTTTAATGGATGGTCAAATGGACTGCAACAATTCCGGAGGCGTTGTAGGTAACATGTATCAAAATCAACAGACCAACAATAGTCATTATCAGAATGAAGGAGTACCAAAGAATTTCTTCATTCCGGATTTATCTAAGCCGCCACCTGGTTTTATGGGGTCTAATACCGGTCCAACTGGCCCCAGCGTCATGCCTACTAATATAATGACAGCTTCCAATCAAATGCCTTCACAAATGATGCAGACAGCCCAATACGGGCAAATCAATAACATTCCAGGAAATCAAAATATAAACAATCCAACTTCCAATATTAATGCTGCAGATTTAGTCAATAATGCTTCCGGTCTGAATTTGGACGTAATGAGTGTAAATGTTGCGTTACAACTCGTGCAACAACAACAGCAACAGCAGCAGCAGCAGCAACAACAACAACAACAGTTACTTACTGGTTTTGAATTACATCCATTGCCTGGAGACACTGACGATAATGAAATTATTCCACCAGCGCCGCGCATGCAAATGGAACCAGAAGAACAAAAACCTTTGGCTGCCTATTACGATTTGCCAGCTGGTCTCATGGTCCCTTTAATACGGCTTGAAGATTATCGTTACAAGCCTTTGGATCCTACTGATATACGTTTACCACCACCAGCGCCTCAAAATGAACGTTTGACCAATGCTTTAGCTGCTTTTTATTCCATGCCTACGCACGACAGACCACGCGACAAGTAACGATAATTCTTCCAAATAATTTCCGAAAAATTTATTAAAATCTTTTTCTCTTTAACAGTGAGGGTTGGGAAAAATTAGGACTCTATGAATATTATAAAGTTAAAAATGCCGCTAAAAAGCAAAAAGAGGAAGAGATTAAGAATGGTACTAGAGAGAAATCCCGTTCACCCAGCCCCATAATATTAGAAAAACAAAAGCCCAAAAAGGTTAACAAACGTTGTTACAGGTAAATAAACCACTCACGTTTGACTGTATTATGATTATTCGTATTAAGCAAATACTTTTTATATATTCAGATCAAAAAGTCGCAGTCGTTCGCGTTCGCCCTATCTTCGGTCTCGCTCACGCTCAAGAACTCGTTCTAGGTCACCAGCACGATCTTCATCCGCACGAGATAGACAATCGCGAAACAGTAGCCGTTACAGCAGTAGTCGGCGTAGTCGTTCACCCCGTCGGTCTCCAGTCAGAGACAGAGACCGCGAACGTGAAAGGGAACGCGACCGTGAAAGAGAGTCCTCAGCAGGCAGTAGTCGCGAAAGTCGTGAAAAAATTACCGTTAAACGGGAACGTGAACGCTCAGTTACTCCACCTAGTTTTTTGTGAGTACATATATTTACCCGAAAAGTATAACAACAACAATAATACGGCAATAGTATGTTTGTTAGTAGTGGATAGTGAGTTCATTGACTTATGAAATATCATATCATTTCTTAATATCCCTAAGAGATAATACGCATATCACCGACTCACATGATCTTTATATATCCATTTCAGACATTATATTACCTAAACCTTTGTAAATCGTAGAATCATCACTCCTAGTGGTAGATATAAAAGTAACGATCTCATTAAATTTTGAAATTATGATTGCACTCGCTCTTGTCTGGGTGGATTGAAACAATCTAAAAATGTTGTAATCAATAGTTCAAAAATTAGCTCTTAATGAGGACTTTTTCTTTCTTTTTTTAAGTTAAGTTTTAGTTCGAGGTTGAACTCCGAAGTTGAACATCCGAAATCTAATTAAATACATTTTGGAAAAACAGTCCGAATATCTTATTGTACAAAAAAAATGAATGCGATAACTATAACATTCACCATAATATATATTAAATTTTTTAACTAATTATTATAAAAAATTGATTTACATTTGAATTAAATTGATTTATACAAATACAAACGGATAGCAATTGGCTTTGTAAAGTTGAATGCTGCTGAACATTTGCGCCATTTTGTAACGCACAATTAAAACAAGTATTGTGGCTTGACCGTCGGCTGACGTATTAAACGAATGAATCTTCGATTTATGCTGCAATCAAAAACGGCGCATATACATTCATAAATATAGGTTCAGAGAATACGTAATATAAAAATTTATAAGATTTATGACATCTAGGGTGTTATGTTGCTATAAGATTTAAGAAAAATCTACACTCGCCTAGAGTGCTGCGCCTTGCTTCTTTATAAATTTAGAAAGATTTGATTTTTTTCTTTTTTTTCTAATACATAGCAGCAATAGTTTTGCCAAAACCAATGAGTTCATCGAAGAATCTAACAAAGGCCATCAAATGTTAATGAAAATGGGTTGGGCCGGGACCGGTACCGGTTTAGGTACTAAAAACCAAGGCATCGATCAACCTATTTCGGCCGGAGAACCTCGTGATCGTAAAGATATGTATAAAGTGAGTTATATTTACTAAATTCTTAAAAAAAAACAAATCATCTTAAAAGCGCGCTGATTACAGGGTGTTGGCGTCAATCTCAATGATCCTTTTGAGAACTTCCGCAAAAACAAAGGTGCTGCCTTCGTGCATCGCATGCGTTCTCGCGATGAAAAGAGTTAAAATTTGTGCTAAAATCTTTAATTTATTTTTTATTTTTTTTCAAGTTTTTGTAAATTTGATTTAATCAATAGATTAAATAATTTTACCAAGTATCAAAGTTACAATAAATTCCTTAAAAACAAAACGCATATGAGATCAAAGAGCTCAAAACATGAATCAGCATCGGGGAAGCTTTTTTCGATCAATGAAATTCCCATGTAGCTATTCAACTTAAAAGTAAACTAAAGTTAAAACTAATGTGTTCTTAACAGATTTGTACGTTACGCTTGTACACTGAAGGCCGAGTTGGCTGCTTTGGCATTGACTTTTTCTAAAATATTTATCAAGCCTTTACCAGGCCCACATTCAAATGTTCGCGGGAAATTCGTGTCTTGTTTACGTTCGTACATTTCGTGCAACGTTTGTTCCCACTTGACTGGCTTAACAATCTGTAAATATATAATAAGTCGTTAAAAAGTCTTTAAAATGTCGCTAGAATATTGGCATACCTGTTTTGGTAACTTACGTACGATCCCGGCCACATTCTTATAAGGTTTACCATCAACGTTCGAAAAGACATGAATAAGTGGTTCCTCTAGTTTTATAGTCTCCAAAGCTTTAGTAAAAGGTGCTACAGCACTGTCCATAAGTGGTGTATGAAATGCCCCATTGACTGGCAAACGTTTAATGCGGCGAATTTTATAAGCGTTTGAATTTTTTTCCAAATATTCTAAGGCTTCCACATTACCAGCTACGACTTTACAATGAGGGTACATATAGATTGCTACTCCACAATAGGGCTTTTCTACACCTTTGTCCACGCACCATTGCTGAGCCTTAACGCAAGCTGCCCCTATATTTGAGTCAGGTCCATATAATACCATAGCCATGCCTCCCGGTATTTGATCACAGGCTATTTGCATTGCATTCGCACGCACTTGCACTAGTTTTAATGCTCTGTCAAAGGGCAGAGATCCAGCAAAAACCAAGGAAGTAAACTCTCCCAAGCTAAATCCGGCTGTAGCCACACAAGAATCAATTGCTTTAGGACGCTCTTCACGTAGCTGCTCTAAAGCAGCCAAAGAAGACACCATTACAGCTAGCTGGGAGTGCTCGGTACGATTTAATTTTTCTCGAGGACCTTCTAAACACAATTTGAGTAAATCATAACCTAGCACCTCATTGGCTAACTTAAATAAACGACGAGCTTCAGGAAAATGCGTTAATCGACTTGCCATACCCACATACTGCGTGCCTTGTCCAGGAAATAAAACTATTGAAGTCTCTTTAGGATCAATCCGTGAACGACCAGTTTTAGGTGTCTCCATTTCTTCCATAAGTTTACTTTCAGTAAGGTGAGGTAATTGCTTCTCATCAATTGTTTCCTTTTCATTCCGCTGATCGATTTGTGGTTTACTACCTATAAATCTCAATACAGGCCTAAACTTTGAGCATATACTTACATTTAAATGTGGCGTTAACATTGTTCGATAAAAAAATGCCAGCAGGCTTAAATTCGCATTGGTAAAAACACCGGCTATTAGTAAACTCTTCTTCTTCTTCTTCTTAAATGTTCAATGACTCCACAACAGATGATTTGCCGCGTTGTAAAAAAAGCCCAGTGTGAAAACGAAGTCCTTTGCATAGTAGCTCTGGACCTTAATAAAGTTGGTTAATTTAGATTGTTGCTTAAAATTAGGACACTGATTATGTATCTCTTAGTTAACTAGCTTTCACTTGGAAGATGCAATGTGCGAATCATTTAGTTGACAGCTATGTATAGCTTTCGCCATTCGAAATTTACTTCGAAAAAGTAATGGGCAAATTTGACATTTGTTTATTTACAATGATACAATGAATAACAAAGTGGTGCAAACGTAAATAAAAACCAAATTATTTAAAACTTTTAACGAAATAAGATGAAGCGAAATAGCGCTTTGAGTAGAAAAAATATATTAGAAATTGAAACTAATGCGCTGCATTGCTTTTCGAATAGCCGCGAATATTTGCACATGCCGGATTGCCTGAAATTCCAATGAGTTGTGAGTAATAAATACGTGTTTTTGCGCCGCAACAATGATCTCTCGATATTCCTCAGTTGTTAACATTCTTAGTTAAACTTTGAACTGTGAACTTTGAATTTTAATATATACACTTTTATTTTTACTTTATATAGTATATTTTTATATATACCATCGTATGAGTTTACCTATAAATCATGTACAATGTTTTAAACTGAGTTGCAAATCAAATCCAGGTTTGTATTCTATAAATGGAAGCCAACTTTTTAATTTTCTCAAAACATCTTAAAGCTAACTTATTCCTTATATGCTATATTTCAATACAATTCAGTTTGAAAGTGCAGGAGATATGCCGGTTATGGTTTCCTCACTTATTCGCCTCAATTAGGAAGCCTCTAACGACACGTCGATATTCCTGTTAAGATAACTTGCCTTGGTCTAGAAAATCAAAAGTTTACTGCCATCATTTTCATGTGGTCACAAAACTTACGAATAAAATATTTATATATTTATGTAGATTAACTCACCATCATTCAGACTATGCTTGGTTGGCGTTTATGCAACGTTCTTCTTCTTTTGCGGGCTTATACAAATAAGTGTGGATTCCATCTACACATCCAGTCACTTCAATAAATATTGGAAATACTTCAATCATCATTTGTTGTTAAACAACGCGTCACAAGACGATGAAAAGCACAACAAGAAGTTACTCATGTAAAGTAACGTAGCGTAAGAGTATTTGGAGCGTCCCGCAGAGCCTGTCTACCTCTTACAATACTCCTTTTCCGCCTACCACGATGTTCCTTTACTAACATAATATGAGCAAAAGAACCGTTCCACCTGATTTATATATATTTCACAACATTACTTCATTCTTTAACAACAACATTTTACTTATCTTTTTTTTCGTTGTGTTTAGTGAAATGGATTAGACCTTTTGGTGATAAGATCAATATATTCAGTGGAACGATGAGCGTTTATTATTTGTTGGTCCTTCGCGTTTTATCGCTGATAGCGGCAGAATATGATGAAGTATGCAAACATTGATGATGTTCAATTGATTACAAGCCTCGGCGAATTATGAGTCTTAATTACACAATTGGAGTAAGAAGTGAAATCTTTCACAAATTTAAAATATTTGTTTTGATACAGCTGTTTGTAACTAATCAATTTTTGTCTGGCATTTATTTTATCCCCAATTTACAGCTGTTTTCCCCTTTAAAGGCAACTCTAACCAACCAAACTAACCCCAAACGTTAACCCAAATCAAATTAACTATAGAAATAAGTAAATATCTTCGCTTTGAAATCCTACGAAATCAAAATTTTCATTTTTATTATTAATTTTTCATTTATTTATTTAATCGATATTTGTTTTATCGGAGGATGATAATATCGCAGAGTTGCTTGCAATAAATAAGAAAACAAAAGTGGCAACGCAAAGCTGGCGAGTTAAGCAAAATGGCAACGCAAAGCTGGCGAGTTAAGCAAAATACATCAAAAATTTATCAATAAGACTGCACTTGAAAATGCTGATGCAGTCGAATTCATTTTTTTTTTTTTGTTAATAATTTGACAAAGTTAAGAAAATTAGAAAAGCCAGTATCGTCTTTGTTTACAAAAAGGTAATTTTTGCGAAACGACACAGTGATGCCCATTAATGCTTTATTATAACGGAACTGGCGTCGTTCAGATGCGTCTCCATTTATTTCAATAACATCGCAAAGTTGCTTTTGAGATTGTATCAAACATAAGGGTGCCAAAAAAAACTTACGTTATGAGATCCATTGTATGTCATGGTTCACCAAAAGACCGCTAAGAAGATCTTATCAAACCGCGTCAATTACCACCAGGCATCGACAAAATAGACCACCATTTAATTTTATATTATTACTATTAATTTTTCTATTATTTCAAATGATTTATGATAATAATGATTAATTTTTTTTCGCCTTTGCAGGTTAATTATTATTAAAACTAATGTAGGGAGTGTTGAACACTTTTGAAGTACTTTTTTGCTTTTAACTCTTTTGCTTTCGTATAATTGGGCAAGTATGGGAGAGAGTATTTAACAGCTGCACTGAATGCTGTCACATACGCGATGAGAATCCAAGCGAAAACATAAGATGATTTTCACATACGTGATTACCCCCGTAAAATTAGATCGGTAACTTCTTACAGCTTAAGTAAGCAATTTCAATTAAAACAGAATATAGCTTCCTTAATTTTTTTATATTGCGACTTGAAATCTGAACGCAGTATAAAAAGTAGAAAAATGTTTATAACTTCAATTCATAGCCCCAAACGAATTATGTATACCATGATCATATATAAAGTAGTTTGTTTACCAGTTTTAAGTTATAGTTATACGCCGTCAAGCCTGAGCTACCGGAGAATTGTACATAGCGCAGAATTTATTTCAAACACTAAATTTCTCATATTAAAACATATTAGACCAAGAAATTGAAACACGCACATATAAGATATCTTAGGCACAGATTGTAGTTTCGATTTCTTGACTAAGGAATCCGTCATGACTATGCAAATTAATAAGAAGTTTCGACCCCTCTGCCAAATCGAGTACTTTTTTTTCTTTTCATTTAGCTGAATATTGATATTGACTTAGATGGCTAACTATGTCTAATTGAAAACAGTGTTTAAATTGTTACTAAGGGCAATATTCTATTGAAACCATAAAAATGATGTAATTTAAAGGAAAAATAAATATTTAAAAAACCTTTAGCATTTCTCTTGAACACAATACACAATACGTAACGTAATGCCGAATTCTATTCTCCGCCATATACAGCTTTTGTTTTCGGTTTATATTTTCAAATTTAAACAACAAATGCAAATTTTTTATCCGGTTTATTTATTTTCATTAGTATTTGTATTTTTTACTTAATTTTCTTTACTTCTTTTGATCTTGTTTTTAAATATGTATCGTGTTGTGGTTATATTTATGTATAGAAGTTTAAATTTTAGAGCAAATTTTGTCTTCAAGATTGTTATTCAAACACTTGTTAGAGTATAATCGTGTTTACGAACAAAAAAAAACAATGTTAAATTTAGTGACAGGCGAAAATACTCGCGTATAATTTGTTGTAGCAAAAATAAATTAAATGAAGTCATTACTTCATCTTTCATTGACACTTTTTACAGAAATAATTATGAAACAAAAATAAAGAAATATTTAAAAGAAATAAGCGGAACTTAAGATATATAAGATGCAATTAGAACTAAACATTAAATGTTTGAATATACGACGTTTACCCGGAGAATTAATGGCCGTTTCGTACTTTTATTCTTTAAATTGGCAAAAATTTGTATTGTGTGTAAAAGGCGAGGAAACATTGCATTATGCAAAAATTTGTGTTTAGACACGTGACAAATGCTGCAACAAGTTACAGGGCCAAAAAGCTTCAACGCGTTCCTTCAGCAATTGAAAAGGGTACGATATCCAAGTAAGTACAGTTTGCGCTAAAAAGCCCATCGGTTCGGGATACTGGTGCGTCAACAAAGCCAGCAAAGCGGTAAATGAGCATAGTCCAGCCGTGAATAGTATAAAGAAGGGTAATTCTTTTTTTGGATATACTGACACTTCATGAAAAGCAGGCAACAACTCGCGATCAGCACATTCTGTGCATGTGGGATATGGATAGAAGAGATGACCGCGCTCTAATGGATAGGGAAGCATTCGGAAAGTACCCTCCCAAGTACAGTGCAACAAATTAAGAGCGCCTTCAATGTTTTTCCAATGTTTTAAGTGGAAGAAGGCATAAGCTAAAGCTTCAGAGTCACCTCTCTTAAGGATGTGCTCAGGTGGTAAAATCAAAGGCTTGGTCTCCAGCAGGTATTTGGGCACATGAGGGTTAAATTCAACTGCCCGATGTATTGCTTCCACTGCACACATTTCAGCTGGACTAAGTCCTCGCTTGGATGCTATATCTGGTGAAAATTTATCAGCTACCGCTCGCGCTTTTAACAAAGCTGCCGTATAGCAAATAGTGGCCGATTTGGGTAGAGAAATATCGTCGTACTTAGCCAAAACTGCTTGACAGTCTGCATAAGCTTGCATTTCTAATAACGTTTCAATGAGATTCTCATGAATGTTAAGCACGTTCATAATCGAAGGGATTTCCTTAGTAAGATCACGGAACATTTTTGCAGCTTCTTTTAGTTTTCCCAACTTTCGAGCACACATAGCTAAACGACGTCGTATGTAGATGAGTACGTTAGTATCACGACGATGCATACCTTCCGCTATAGGGCCTTGATGCTGAGTAGCTTGAGATTTGCGATAATTTTGTTCGGCAACCTTCAAAGCTGAACGTAATATGCGTTCAGCTTCCACAATTGTCGTGGCTTCTTCTTCAGCCAGCAGAATGTAGGCGGGAGCGCAATCGGGATTGATTTCCAAAGCGTTATGAGCCGATTTAATACGTTGCACAGGATTACGTTCGCGCCAAGCCGTTTGCATTATCTCATATTCTTCCTTGCGGACATCTCCCTCACAGGTAAAAAAGGTTTGATGATCCTGAGCACTAAGGTTCATATCATAGTAAGTTAATGGTTCTTTGCTAGTGGCCCAGAAAAACCGTTGATATTCTGCACCGCGGAAAAGGTTGAGGGGGTTACGCCAAACTTTGCACTCTGGCATTTGTTGACCTCCAGGCGGACTACCACCATTACTGGAACCACTGCTAGAACTGGTTCCACTAGCGTTTCCATTCGTTTCTGACGAAGAGTCGCCACCGTTAATCCAAGGACTTATATGGTTGATGGAAACTTGTTCTAGAGAATTTTAAATTAGAATATCTGTCTTTATAGAGTTAATTATAACTTACCTATAAACGACGTGCCATATTTTCGAAAATACCACCATTCGAATATTAATATTAACCCAGAGATCAAACTTGACGTGCCCGTCAAAGCCACATAAAATTTAGGCGTAAGGGTACTTAGGAACATCGAGGAGTCCCACATGACTCCACAATGACAATTCCTTTGAAACTGTACACTGGCAAAAATATCCTTTTTATCCTCCCACTCTTATGTGCTGTCAATGTGTTAAAATGATGTGCTTAACCTTTCTTTTTTTTGAGTAAATTTTTCCCTACCGCTTATTTCAATCAAACAAAAACAATATTTGCCCGTGCGATTATATACTAACAAACGAAATTTTACACCAACACTTTTTCCACTTTTGTGTATGTCATTAAATTAAATATGAAATTTTTTTTGCAAAATACAACAGAAAATGTTTTCTTCAAATTGTCTCTTCCTATTTTTCTAATCAGTGCTGCCAATTATCGATGCAACTGAGTTGTATTTTTGGCAATTATCGAAAAGTTAAAAATTGTGACTTACTTTCGGTTACGCTTTCAAAATCGTAATATATAGGAGTAATCACAGAAAAATTTGGCAATAGTTGAAACGTTTGCCATGGACGATTTTATCCAATTTTTAGAACTTTGTGTTGCTAAATTTAACCTTTTTTTATATAATATTGGGCAAATTCCCTCCCAATGGATCTAGCATAGAATATTATGATTTGAAAAATAGTGCTGAATATTGTCACTAAGTTGTCCGACAGTGTTGAGGGCTTATTCCAATTTTTGAGCTGGGAATCAACTCTGCCATCTTTCCACAAATTTTATGGGAATTGATAAATCATATGGTTTTGCATGCGTACACACAAACAAAAGGAAAAAAACGCGCAGGAAATGACAATCGTTTTTTTTAAATTTTGAAGTTATTTTCCTAATTTATGTTTAGGTTAGACTAGTGCATATTTTTGTATACCATGCATTATTTTGCAAGGAATAAAAATCAAGCAATAAGCATCGTTTATATTAAAGCTAAAATAATAGGTCATATTGAAAATTGTCTGCGGTTTTTCCGCGAGACGATATTGATGCCTATATACCGGGCAATACTCACTTGATTGTCTCAAATATACTTGTGCTTACAAGATGACATAGCAGTTTATATTTTTTGTAAAGATATTTTTCTAATTCTTTGGTAGTGTAAAAACTTATATTAATTTGAATAGGAGTGAAATATCTGAAGAAATATGCTATGTGATGCTTTTTTACTAAAAAATAGGTAACAACGCTGCAAAAAAAAAGGAAAAAATGTGAAGTATATGGTGAGAGTACTTTGAGTAAACGGAAATTTCAACGTCATAGGTGCACCTAATAATCACTGAAAAATTCAATGAAATTTTGCAACCGGTTAAGCAAGACCCGTACGCAAACTGTTAGGAAATAACGGAGGCATTAAAGATCAACCTGATGACAGTTTGAAATCATTTGAAAAGAGCAGGCTACAAAAAGACGGTCGAAACCACGGAGACTTTTCAATATGCCCCGATATATTCATCAGATTGTTTTCTTTGAGAGTAATGGTAATTTTCAAACTATGGGGCAATTAATAAAAAATAGGTTTTCGACGGTGTCATAAAATTTAAACCGATTATGGGGATTACCATAATAATTTCTCGAATTCAGGATAATAAATAAAATTAAGGATTAAGAATGTGAATTTCTGGAATTTAAAAATTTCGGGAAATAAACAAAGTTAATGCAATTACAATAAAAGCGCAAGAAGTGTCAATAGCAAAATGGTAATCGTTGCCTATTTGAAGAAAAACTCATTTGCAAAACATCACTGTTTATATGATAAACGCTTTTGTGAACATAGGAACAAGTGCTCCAAAGAGAGCGCATGGGAAGCATTCTCCGAAACCTTAGAAGTAAATGATATGTTTGATAAAAAAGTTTAGAGTAAACATATACTTCACTCAACATATATCTTAGTTATACGTTGTCAAGTAGTTGCGTTGGAAGTCGTTGCGGCACAGGTTTTGTAGGAAATGCGGTTTGTTGAAAGTAGCATCGGGAAGCGCGAAACGTCTGAGAAAAAATTGGGCATATTACGAAAACATGATTTTCTTAAAAGACGTTGTGGTTCCTCGCAAGTAAAGTTCATCAACTCTTCTTTTATTATTTTTGGTAAAACAATTCTCATATACAAAGCAAACACCAAGCGTCGATCGTGAGGATATACTAGCAGATTCACTAGATATACCATCAACAAAACGAAGAAAATTGAGACACGTTTCTTCAAAGGGACACCTAAATCCTTCCACTGCTTAACAATACATCCGACATTTTTCATTTAGAGGGGTTATGTTAAGAATATTCAGGCTAGGATGACCTGCTCAACAAATTTTATAAAAATTATTTACTTCTTTTTTAAGATAAATACTTACCTTTACAGTAAAGAAGAGATCCAGACTTGCCGGAGATCCAGTGTTTGCCATTAATTGCAGCAATGCAATGAAGTAAGCCGCACATGTTACTGAAATCCCTAGCTGTTTTCTTTCATCCGCGTTTGTTGGACAAGGCTATATATGCGGTTGCTAAATTGTTCCAAACGAACTCCCATGTTTCGTAAATGGTTTTGCGCACAGTTGAAGTGCCCAATTTAAAATGTTCTAAATAAGAAATCGCAATCCACTTAAATGAATTTAAATGCTTTCGAATTGAATTTTTATGAAGTTGATTTTCCAGAAATTCTTATAACAGGTTCATCCTTACAGTTTCATGAAATTTGTCATGGTCGGGCAGATACTCAACTTGAGAAGTTTAAATTTTTTATCTACTCAACTTTCTTTATCACTAAACAAGATTGTATATTACCCTATGGTTATTTTTTATAAACTTGCTATTTGGCTTACTTTGATTTCTTTATTTTTGTCTCTAAAACCATATGTTTTTGTTTACACTTTCCTCTAAAACTTTATGGTAGTGCGGCTGTCCATTGTGTTTACCACTTGGAAGTATGACGCTTCATAGTGTCAGCCCCCTTTATTGGATTAACGAAATAGCGATTTTTGCGTAACTAAACCGTAGTAAAAGCATAGTCGCATTATTTATATTGTTAGTATTATAATATCAGTGACAACGAAATAACAAGATGGTCCGGCATTTTGTCTAAAATCAAATCAGTAGATTATTATGCAAGTTTTGTGTTCCTGTTATGAATAATAGTAGTAACGTTGTTAAGCAGTAGCCATTTGACAGCTCGGTCTTTCGTTCCCATTATTTGTATGGGCAAAGGTTCCATTAATAGTTCGTGATATGTCGTCGCATTCTCCAAAACGTTTCTAAAGCAGAAGCATATAAATTATGTGTTTTAAAGTGAATATGCAATATGATATATATAAGCGTGTATGTACGAGAAAGACCAAACAGTATATATATATATATATATAAATTTATATATATAAATATATATAAATTATATTATATATATATATTTTTTTTTATATATATATTATTTTTTATATATATATTATATATATATATATATATATATATATATATATGTGGAATATATAATTTGTTTTCTTTTCATTCCTGAATTCACATTGAAGAATTTTAAATTTGATGTTCGCTAAATGTTTCGAAAATTTCAATAAAAATTTCATATCGAGACATATGGGGAAAGTTTTTATTAATAAAATAAATTATGTTGCAATTTTTTTTAAATGTGTTCTCGAGAGCTTTAGCATAAGCTCGTAAATTATTTTGTTTGAAATATTCCAAAGGGGGAAGAAGTTTTATCAAGATATGACGATAATTATTCCATTATCTCTTCGTTTCAAGAATAACTTATTCTACGTTGTTTTTATTTATCACTCTATTATACTCTCCTTACTTTATTTTATTATTTATTCATCTATTTTATTTATTATTCTTTTAACTATTTCTTTGTCACCCATCCATTGATATCTATGAGAATTAACGAGGTAGCTTGATATGTGGACATGTAGTGATTTACTTTGAAATCTAGAGGAAAAGTTTGGAATATTTAGTTCTGCTGCTCGACAAGCTCGACAAATAAACTTATTGTCGAATCAATAACGTGTTTATTGGGAGACTCGAAGTTAAATTTTGGTTTGCAGATTGCAGCTGATAGTGTTTATCTTCGCTCTGTTAATATCGTAAATGCAATTAAAAACATCCATATTTATGTACAGATAATAAGTCTTTATATAGATATGCACATGTAGTATATAAAATGTATGCAAATTATTTCTATACTAATAATTTGCTTTCAACACGAGACTTTTAAAATTTGTAGAGTAATGTTAGGCATTAAAAGAAATACCTCCTCAAAAGGTTAAAAAAAATGGATATTCAATTTTTCATAAAATGAAAAATAAATTTAATTTATAAATGTTTTTATATATTATATATAGACGTGCGAATATAAGTGAAGCTACATTGTGTCAACCTCTTCACATTTAGTACTTCATTTCTTAAACTTATGCATATATGTTACGCTTGGCCATGACTTTATGCTCGAATACCTTTCTTTAATAAAGCATGCAAACGGCAAGATACGCGAACGAATGGTGCGGCATACGCTGCATGCACTTAGGGTAGAACATAACGAGTCAGCGAGTGATCGACGCATGATTGCAAATAATGTATTCAACTTTAATGCAAACAATGCAAGGAAAAACAAGCCTTAGCTTGTACCGAACAATATTAAAAATAGAAGACAGTGTCAATTTAATTCCAGCTCTTGATCGTCTAAAATTAATAATTATCTTTTTAATCTTAACGTAAAAAACTGATTTGTTTATTATTAGTCAGTCTTTTTGCTCTAATTCAGGGAATTAAAATAATTTTTTCGTGTACAAGGAAGCGATGTGAATAAGACAGGAACATCTAATTTTCGGACAAACCTGTAATAAAAATTTGCAAAATCTTACTGGTAAATTTAAGTAACAAGAACCTAAAAAATTATTTAAGTGATTTTAATGAAATTCAAAAATTTGACTTACTCTCTTTATGACAGAAGTAATGATGTTTATAATGAACACAAAATAAACATCCATGCTATTATTGAAAAATAATGGAGGACTGATACAATGAAGCTTCGTTTATATTCCCACGTCTGGGGGCGACATTCAATTTATAAATTTTATAAATTTTATAGATTTAGTGGTTATGTTTATAATATTTCAATTAATAGATAATAATAACGTTGATATGAAAAATTTATAATTCAAATGTGTGACCCTCTCCTGGAAATATAGACAAGCTTCATTGTGTCATCGTCCATAGTATTGTGAGGTTTGTTATATAATCAAGCATTGAAAACGACTCTGTTTGTTGCATTATTGAAGACATCTCTGTGTTTTAGCTCTGGTAAGCCATTTTGTGTGTTCAGAAAGTTTCTCTACGCTGCTGAAAATTTTTAATCAACGTTTTGAAGCAGATAGTTTTATTACAATTGCTCCATGTAATATTGAGTAAATGCGATTTGCAATAATCTTATGTTGCGCGTGATTAAAATATTTTAGGGAATTGTGTGAAATCACTATATAGAAATATACTGAAAATAGTGTAAAAGCTAAAAATTGACAATTATACACCAGAGCGCCCGGTGTGTTAAGAAATCGGGACGCGTGTATATATGTATGTAAAAAAAAAAAAAATTTTAAAGAAAGAAAATCATAAAAGCGTGGTCGGAAAAACACTAAAAGTTTTTGAGAAAATTTAGTTATTAGGCAAGGCGTTCAATTTGTTGGTGATTGAAGTGGCAAAAATGGCTGACGGCGTAGTGTTGGATCTGTACGCCGAAGATTTAGATAAAGATTTTACTACCCAAACTCAGGTCTGTACATGTACATCTTGCGTATGTATATTTATGTACAAATGTATAGGCTTATATATATATATGTATGTATATACATTTATATATATATATACATATCTATATTTATATATACATATTTACATTTATATTTATATATATAACTTAGTGTGTATATATAACTTATATATATATAACTTAATACTAATATATGTATATACATATATATATACATATATATATACATATATATATACATATAATATACATATAATATACATATAATATATATATATATATATATATATATATATATATATATATATGTAATAATTTACAGGATGAATTTGCGGGTGAGGGAGTAGATTTGTATGATGATATAGGTGGACCACCTGATGCTGCACCGGCTGCAACGACAACTTCAGCGGTTGCCGTCACCGAGAACGAGAACCCAGGCGCTACTGTCAGTAATCAAGAACCGTCGTCTACAACTCCTGGAGCTAATGGAGTGTATCATCAAACTGGGGCTGGTTTGGCTCAACCTCCTGTTGGCCGTCGCTTTCAACTCTATGTAGGCAATTTAACTTGGGTAAGCTTGTCTCTCATTATGATTATTATACATTATTATTATTATTTTTATTATTATTTTTTTTGCATGTTTGCAGTGGACAACAGATCAAGATATTTCCAATGCCATGCGCGATATTGGTGTTACAGATTTTCAAGAAGTAAAATTTTTTGAAAATCGTGCCAATGGACAGTCCAAAGGTTTCAGTGTTGTATCGTTAGGTTCAGAAGGCAGCTTACGCATAGTATTAGAGAGATTGCCCAAGAAAGAATTGCACGGTCAAATGCCAGTGGTCACCTATCCTACAAAACAGGCCCTCAATCAATTCGAGAGCCTTCAGAAGACACGGCCTGTGCCGCCACCGCAACAAAATGGGCCGCCACGAGGTCCAGCGCCACCGAGCTTAATGCCCGCTGGTCCTATGCCGCCGCATTCAGGACCTCAAAGCGTACCTCCAGGTCATCAACCACGACTTATGAATCCCAATATGCCCCCTGGACAGTATCGTCCACAACATATGCCACAAGGTCCCCCTGTGGGACCGAATGGTGCGCCACCACGTATGCAGGTATGTTTTACATAAATTTTTAATATTTCCTACGTTTGTTTGATTATATACTCTTTAATCGAAATCGACTATGTAGTCAGTATGTATATTTAAATTTTATTTACAACAATTTTTGAAATTATCCTATTTGTTTCGTTTATATTTTATTATTATGTATGTGTGCTTACTAATTATACATACATTGATCCTAAGATTCTCTATACATAAAGATTAATTTCTTTTATCTTAATCTCAATTGTTCTGAATGCCTGTTATAAGTTTGTGTCACATTCTCTTTAATTGTTTTGTTTGGTTTGTTTGAAAAGACTTCTCTAAGTATCTCAGAGCAATTCATTTTATTTATGTACAAATTATATAAATTATACTTAAATACAAGATTATCTGTGATATTATTGTTGGTTATTTACACAAAAGAATTCTTTTGAACGGAGCTGCTGTTATGATTGGCACTTGTTCAGAAGCGGTTAACTGATACCAAATAATGTAAATAAACTAACATAATCGAATTGTTGTAAAAAAATACCAATTACACGAATTCTGTGTGTGTAGTCCACAAATAATTTTTAATTTACAATACAATTTATTATACAAAACTTTGATAAACTTAAGTGACGAAATTTGATTTGATTTAATCGCTTATCATATTTAAAAGAAATTTTTAATTTGTAATATTTGCATCATATTCCTTAAATTACATGCCAAGTAATGTTTTGTCTTTGTGTGATATTTTACTCTTACTTTACTTCACTCGCATCACAACAACAAATGTATTGTTAACAATGCAGAAACATTTTTGCTTGCAACAAGTTACAATAATTAAGTAAATCTACAATGAATTTTTATAATCTTTTTTTTTTTGTTTTTCTCGCCAATAAAATACAATGTAAAGAAACTGTGTACAAAAATGCAAATAAAAATTAATGAAATAAATTTTGAAGCAATATTTCAATAATTGGATTGAAATCTCAACATGCGTAGCAGGATTAAAGCGGTGATCGCATTTATTTCACATATATATCTCTTGCGTTAAGAATCAATACCAATTCCAATATGTATATTTAAGCAGTTAAACAAAGAAAGAAAGCGATTATGTTCGGCTTAGGTCGAATCTCTTAATAATAATAATAATATCATATTGGATCTTTTTTTTTTTTTTTTTTTTTTTTTGGCTTTTTACTAAACATATCCCCAAAAAGTTAAAGTAAAGTGCGGCAAATTTATTTGCAACCATAAGAATCTTATATAAAAAAACATAACAAAAGTGATGTGACAGTTATTATTGCAGCATAACGTATCTAAAACGTAGGGTATACGTACAAACGCAATAACACACATAAACATCTAATGAAAATGCTTGACATAAAGCGTAATAATCTCTTATGAAAACATTAAAAAAAAAGAAGAAAAAGTAGAGTATGTCTGTCTCTTTAAGTGTAAGATTTTCGTAGATAATAGGGGGAAAGCTTTGTACTATTTGTTGGAACATTTTTAAATTTGAAGCATGAAATGAGTCGATCCTTAGAATTAAAATTTCACGCTTATAGTTACTATAACGATCGATCAATGAAAACACAAGACATTTCTGCAAATTAAATGCATGAAGACTGTTTATAATAACTGGCTACGTCTCAGTTCAAGCTTTATAAATATTTAGCAAATCTAGCACACTTCCTAGGGTGATCATGAAACGCTATTAAAAAACTGATAGTTAAACTCCATCTGTGCTTTCTAAAATTATCTTTTAGAAATTTCTCTGAAATGAAAATAAATATTCGATGGAAATTTCTAAAATATTGTGCAAAACTTTTTTGCACATACTTAGGATGGGGTGACATTTTCATCGAACCTAATAAAAGGAAATTCTGCAATGAAACAATTTCATAGAATCGCAATTCTACGTGAAGTTTTTGTAAAAAGTTTGTCAAATTGTTATTCAAAAATCTTGGACATGATTTCAACCTTTCATTTATTTTGGAGCACAAAAAAGTATTAATAAACAATATTTTTTAGAAGAAGTTTTGAGGAAAACGCCCGTAAATTTTTCTTACTGAATATTATAACATTTTTTTTAATTTATTTATTTATTTTTTTTTTTTTAAGTACATGATCATTCTCTTTCTAAACAAGAACAATGGAACAGTTTTTCGTCAGCGACTTATGGCGCGTACAAGAGATGCGCACAAATCACAAATATAATAAATTTATTTAAGTGGATATATTTGAAAAGAATCGTCCCTATCAACTCCATGACTCACATGACTATTAACTACTAAAGGATTATTTGAGTTATTGTTGAATTACTATGAGAATATCTATATTTTAATTGATTTGAGAATGTCCGTTAAAAATAGACACTGCCAACACTTACAACCATTGAAGAGTTGAAAAAATTTAAAAAAATTGATTGCTATTAGTAAACTAGAAATGGTCAAGGTTAACTGAATATTATGTGCCGGAACAATTTTAATCGACCTAGCAATGGTTGATTGTCTTGTGCGCTCTATATGTGAATACAATTCTATTTTTATAACTTTCGACTTGTAAGAAAAATTTGTCTTAGCGAAGCTAGTGATCAAAGTGTGCGATATAACCCGGTAAGATCGGGTTAGCCATTATTATGCCTATCTCACACTGATTAATGTGATTTTAACTGATTGAACTTATTTCGATCGTATCTGGATGCTACTTATTCTTGTTAGTTTGATTTTTACAAAATTTTATAAATTGATTTTTATATAATCAGAAGAAATTTGAAATTTTTTCTACAAGAAAGGCAACATTGTTAAGAATGAGTGCGTACGTAGCGATTTACATGCAGAAATAGCGTAGATGCTTACACTTTTATAGCTTAATACATACGATTCAACACTTGTCGCCTCTCTTTTTAATGGAATGCACTTCATTAGTTTCGAAGATATTAAAAAGAAAGAAGGAGCTGTACTCAACTTAAGCCATGCCTTGTAACACTTACCATTCACCGCCAGATTGTTTACGATATTTGATTGCAAGATAAGATGAAAAGGCGCTCACTTCAAACATCAATTATATTATATCGTATTCCACATGAAATTTATTTTCTCTATATATTTACATATAATTATTCATATTTACATGCATTTTACTTCATTTTTACATATATGTTTTCTGTTAATTGCGGTCGCTCTTGATGTTGTTTGACTGCGACGGGGAGATTGTGTTAAGGAAAGATTTCAAATCCACATTAGAGCTGTGAGTCTAAATTTGTCGCATTCTTTGAAAATAAGTGGGACGTTAGACATTTTTATAGTAATTATGATCAGATCGGCGAATGGGTTTTTCGGATTTCGGTCGTGATTTGACGAAAGGAAAGGAAATAAGAAAAAGTTTGAAACCAAGCTTACTCCAGTCGTAATCATAACTTCAATAAACGTGTGAATGTTTGCAAGAACGCAAACATTCTTAAATGGTTTCGCTATTTATTCTAATAAATACAAAATGTACGCAAAATTCATAAGTATTCACAACATATATATATATAAATATATATGGGGATCCTTTGGGGATGTTTTTGCATGGTATAAATATTTGATCTGCAATTCATATAAGGGGGAGGAGGGTGCGAAAAGATTCGTTCTACGATGTATTCTCTGTTGCGTCTTCTTCGCATTTAACATACAATTATTTTTTGTTAAAACCGTAAGAATTTTTGAAAATTCTCACTGAGTACAGGTGTTCGTTCGAACTTTCAAGAAAAAATTTTAAGACTTTGCCTCGTCCTTTTCTCTTGGTACAAATATTTAGTTCAATACAATCCCTAACTAATAGACGTTAAAAAGGAACTATCTCCCGACATATATAAATGTGCGTATGCATGAATATAAAAATAGTATATATTTGGGAAAATTTTTCTAAATATATATTTATTATCCTTGTTCTCTTGTAAAAAACCACAAATTTTGTATACAAATATACATAAAAAAAGAGGCGTAGAAACATTTGCATTAACACGGATTAATTTCTCCTTTTAACGGCCATACTTTTGGAAATCCCATTCTTTATTGTCTAGTGGACATACTTGCCGTGTTTTCAACCAACGCGAAATACAATGGAAGTGAAAAGCATGATTGCAAGCGCCCCAAGCAACGGTGCATTCATCCTTGGTAGTCAAACATAAGGGATTAGCTTGGCACTCAATGCATAAATCCATTATTTTGTTGCGACATATGGCGCAATTGTCTACAGCGACATCCCACGACCATAGAGCTTGGGCTCGCCATTTCTTTACAAGAAAACGTTTCTGTTGAGCCGATGTTGAGCAAGATGGCAAATTGTCATACAAAACATCCATATCTGAATATTCTTCGCTTTCAGGCTCGTCTATTTCCATGGTTGATATATTGACGCGTCCTCTGCTGTTTTCTCTTTTCCTGCCTTTTTTTTGTTAATTTCAATTTCAACTACAGAGTTTAAGTTGGATATTTTTATTTATTCTGTGTGTTTGTGTGACTTTTTTCAAAATATTTTGAAAAAGTATTCATTTGAATTGAATTCTGAAAGCAATTTCGAATCAAGTTGATTGTAGTGTGTATGTGTGCATTATATATCGGAAGTATATTAATTATTTTACTGGTCTTGTTAAGCACAAAAATGGCTGCCGGATTCTGAATTTTTTTTTATTTTTAATTCAGTTAGTTAGTGAAAATTGCGCCTTGTCTATCTACACCAATTAGAAAAAAGACGAAAAGAAAAAAAAACTCTTAGCAAAGTGCATTAAGATTATTTTGAGAATTATAGCACTCCATAAGCAAAGGTAAGGGATTTATGGAAATATGGTCGTCGTTCGTAACTATAGATGATTTGATAGATAAAAGTCTAAAGTCCAAATAAACATAGCCTATCGAACTTGTGTTAATCCGGAAATCAAAAAAATAATTAGAGTCGCTCCATTTTCTCAACTTTCCTATACGAAAGCTTCTTGCGCCTGCCTATACGTTTGCGAGATGCAAACGCGTCTTATCATCGAAATTTCAAAAATGATAATAACAACATAAATATCGAAAATTTATTTCAATGATAATCCAGTTATAATTCAGTATGTATGGTTGCCGTACTTATACACTTAATAAATGTTGGAATGTAATAAACAAAATTCGTTTTGAAAAATTCTTATATATCGAGTTCGGTGTAGTAAAATAATTACCGAATTCAACTTCTTCGTATGAAATTGGTTTTTTTTAATTTTTCGTTTCGTTTCGCATAGTTACTAATTTTATTAACAAATACTTTTTTAAAATAATTATATATATTAATGTAAGCAACAATGTGGATCGAATAATGTTATAATATAAAGTTATAATAAAATTTAATAATTTTTTATTCACGTCGAAGTCATCAATGTCATAATTTCTTTATTCATTGATCATTTTATACAGCAACCAACAATGCATCAAAGTGGAGCTATGGTACCGCAGCAGGGTATGCAAGGACCCTTACGTTTTGGTCAACAACAGCCCCAATGGCCCGGTCAGCCGCGTCCGAATGGACCAAGGCCGGCTTTGCTAAATGGGCCTCCGCAACGTCCACAAATGGTAAAGAATTATAATTACCGCTAGAAAGCAAGACAAATGTATGCATTCAGATAATTGAGATAAGACGCTAAATATGCAGCAAAAATATGCAGTCGATATAATGAAAGTCGATATTTGCAAGAAGGCGTCGTTTTGTTTCCCCCCCGCTAAATTAAAGGGATTTTTATTTATGCTTTTTTTTTTCAATTCAGAATTTTTAAACTAGATGTGACGCTTTATGTATATTTAGTTTCAGGGTCCTCCTGGCGGAATACCAATGCGTGGCCCTCGTCCTGGAGAGTGGAGACCACCTATGCATGGAGGTTTTCCACCTCAAGTGCCGCCTGGTGCTCCACCACAAGGGCCACCACATATGCAAGGACCACCAAGAGGTCCTCCTGGAGGTCCACCACAGATGGGTGCTCCTGGTGGCCCACCTCCAGGTGGTCCACATGCCGGACCTGGTGGTCCAGCACCGCATGTAAATCCAGCATTCTTTAGCCAACCTGGAGGCGGCCCACCTCAACATCCAGGTGGCCCACCTCTGGCCGGTGGACCTCCACACGGTCCTCCCGGTCCCGGCCCTCAGCAAGCGATGAATATGCCGCCGCAGCATGGTCCTCCGCCACACTTTGCTCAACAAGCTGGCCCGCGAGGACCTTGGCAAGGACCTCCAGGTCCTGTAAAACCACAAGGTCCTTTCGCAGAACAGCCCATGTTAGCGGGACCACAGCTAACTGAAGTCGAATTTGAAGAAATAATGGGTCGTAACCGCACTGTTAGCAGCTCGGCCATAGCAAGGGCAGTATCTGATGCAGCAGCAGGCGAATACTCGAGCGCCATTGAAACTCTAGTAACTGCTATATCCCTGATCAAACAATCCAAAGTTGCTCACGATGAACGCTGCAAAATATTGATCAGTTCACTTCAGGATACATTGCATGGCATTGAAACGAAGAGTTACAATCGACGTGAAAGGTCTAGATCGCGAGAGCGATCACATCGTCAGAGGCCACGTCGTGAACGTTCTTCATCTCGCTACAGGGAACGTTCACGCGAAAGAGAACGCGATCGTGAGAGGGATCGGGATCGTGATGGCGGGTAAGTCAGTATTATTATGATTGTAAATTATTCGTATCTACCACTAGAAGAATCGCACTTTGTCATTCTTTTCGTAATACAAAAAAAATAAATAAATAAATAAATAAGCAATAGCAAGAATTTTCAGATATACTTCTTCTAAGTGTTGGCAAGAAAGTTTTTATTAATAATACAGTGATGATATACCGTAAAAAGAAAAAAACATTTAGACGGTTTTATAGTAAAATGTACGTTGTCGTTAGTCGAGAAAGAATTTCAGTACCTCATGGCGGATGCACAAAATAACTCTGGCATTATATTCTTCGAAGAATTTCAGAGTCGGAATGATTTCACTTTGTATGTGGTGGATAACAAATATTCATGAATTATAATTTCTTCTCTTTACCTCTCTTTATACAAATGGTTTACTTATATTGTTTTAGTTATCGCGAGCGGTCACGTAGTCGTGAACGTGATCGCCCCAGTGGCAATGATCATTACAGGGATGACAGTTGCAGTCGGTCAACCCGAACACGTAAATCGCCTGAACCGGCCACCGAAGCAGGAAGCGAAGTTCCATCAAAACGCAGCTACTATGAGGAACGTTATCGTTCTTCGGATCGCGATCGCGAACGAGATCGTGAGCGTGATCGTGACCGTGAACGTGATCGCGATCGTGAACGCGATAGAGAACATCGCTCCAGACATTAAACGGCTAGCGAGAGAAAAATCTTTTATTGAGATATTTACCGTAAAAACAATAACTTAAACTACAACTTTTACATATAAAAACTTATATATTTAAAATATAATTACACAATATCTCTGTATAAATTGTATTAGAAATCACCACCTCGATCATGAGTATAGCAGCCACATCAAATCAGTAGCAGCAATCATTTCAAGATGAGCAGGTCACATGTCACATGTCACATGTCTACGGAAATCATCCAAAAATAAATCGGAAAAACGAACCGTTAAATTATGATATATAAAAGGAAACTAGAAATAAACAAACACTAAAGTAAGAATGAATAAAAACAATGCGACTTCAAGTTACCAAATAAGATTAACTTAATAGCGTGGTGAGGGAGGTGGAGTAATGATTAACAATTTGCATTGTACACACCAGCCAGGTTCAATGTTCAGCAGCGGGAAATACCAAGATTCCAATATCAATCAATCAATCAATCAATCAATCAGTCAATCAATCTATCAGCATTCATTAATTTCTGAAATTATTCGCCTATCTATCTACTACGCATACACAAATTTGTTTGTAAATTAATATATCGGTTTATTAATAAAAATATATAAAATAATAACAAACAAAAAAAAAAAAAGAAGAAACAAAAAAGAAAAGACAAGCAATTGTTCGAATTGTTATTTCAAATTTTTGTGCATTTTGTATTTTCAACACTTGAATGTAAAACTTTAGACTTCTAGTTCATAAGCATATCTACCAAATTATTTAAGTATTTTATCATTCTTTTCATTTCCCTTCTTTATTGTTAAGCAAAACTTGTTTCTCTCCCCATTTCTGTTTCCAATCAACATGATTTTTCTGTTTAAATCCTAATATAGCTAACAAATTTTTTATAACAGCTTCATTTTCGAATACACGTTTTACACGTTTATCAAATATTGCTTTATTTAAACAGTCATATAACTAATATTTAATACTAATGTAGTTTGTAGTTGAATTTATATTATTATTATTATTATTATTATAATTATTATTATTATTATTATTTTTTTTTTCCCATACTTTTACTAAAGAATTTCTCAACTTTTATAAGTTATATATTTATATATTAATTTTTTTATATTAATTTACTTTTAAATCATTCTTATTATGAAAACGAAAAGAGAAATATTTGTGAATTGAAGGTTTTTACAGTTCATTGGCCACCCAGTCTCTTATAATTATTTTTTATTTTTTATATTTTTTTTGTTTTATTTAAACTGTTACATTTAAAACGATACCTAATTGGTGGCCACTATGTACTACTACGGCCATCAGGTTCTCGCTTAAGATCTTGGCAAACAATATTTGTCTTCGATTTTCATTTGCTTTTGTAAACATATAAATTGCTCTCTAAAATCACTTATGAATGATATCTATATCTACATCTATGTATTTACTTAACAAAATTATTTTATAATTATTTAGATTTTTTTTTTTTTTAATTTAAATAAGACAAGTGTTCATAATGAAAATTCATTGACCAAAGTCCAAAGGTATATATTTCGTTTATGGTAAATGATTTCTTAAATCGATCAAAATTTTTTTTGACCCGTTTTGTATTGTATTTTCATATATTGTCTCGTAAGGTGAAAAATATGACTTAACATAGTTTTTTTTTTTTTTTTGACATTACCGTTATTGGAGGAGATTTATCAAATTAATTTACGCTAAGGCGTATAAAACGTAATTAACAAAATTTGAATGCTATGCTTTATTTGCGTTTTTTAATTGATAAATATAACTATATAACTATAAATATGACATTATTTTTTAATAAATGTCCTAATATATGTGCATAGAGAAAAACATTCGATTAGAGAAGTTAGTCTTTTCTTTGTCAGATAATTCAAGCTGCTACAACAAAACGAGTTCCTGTTGTTCTTAATTAAAACAATCTAGAAATTTAAAACAAATTTTAACTTTATCTAAAAATAATAATATAAAAAATGAAAAAGTATATTTTTGTATTCACTAATCAAAATGACCACACACATAATTATTATAACGTTTGATCGAAAACGAATCGAAAAAGAGAGAAAAGCGTAACTTAATGAAACTAAAATGGAAACAACGCTTGCATTTATTCAAACAAAACCCTTTGATCAAAAACTCTGTCAGAAATTTGAAAAATTTTGGAAAATTTTCTTCGTATCTAATAAACTTGAATTTTATAAGGTTATATTTATTTGGCTATTGTTAATTGTATTTTATGCTGCCTTTGTGAGTTGAAACTAGAAATTAAATATTTCCTTTATTTTAACTAGTTTTCGATTTCAGCTCATAAAGACATATTTGACTAATAGTCAATAATGTTAAAAAAAAGAGAAAAAAAAGTAAACTGTAAATATAATAGATAAGAGTTTTTAAAACAGTACGTACGGGTCCGTTCGAGATTGTTTTCCCATCACTATTGTCAAAAAGCATCCAAAGCGGCAATGCTAATTAATTAATACACTTTCCCAAAATACATTCATATCATCAATAATGTATAAAATTATTTTGACACTATCTAGGTTATGTTTTGTGTTAAGTGATAAAACATTTTTTTTTTTAATAGATTGCCAGTTTTCGCCTTTTCATTGCATTTTCTCATTAAAAAAATTCTTATTGGTTAATATGGTGATTCTTTATAGTTAGTCAGTCAGTCTACTTATCCTAATATCGAAGCAAAGAACCAAGATTTCCGCCGAATGCGCCTTTAATTGCATTTAATCATTCCCAAGATATGGAATTCTATCGTAAATTGTAGCTGAGGCGAGCGACTACTAATACGTGAATTCATATGTTAATTAATAGGAATTTTTTTAATTTTTATATAATAGATTACGATTTCGTAAAAGAGAGTGAATAGAAACTTACAAAAAGAAAACTCGATGAAAATTTGTTGACTTTGTTGAAAATTGACTATGACTCATATGCGAAGTGTATTTGTATTTGAGCGGAAATTAGATCATTTTTAAGGTCGCAATTGGAAACTCGAGAAGTTCCAAAATGGGCCTGGGCTTATGGCGCTCGATATTGAAAAAACTCGATAGCTATGAATTGTGGACTCGTTGTAACGCGTAGAGAGTTTACAGCTGCCGATAAAGTATGTATTTTTCTTACTATCGAGTTAAAGATCTTTCAATCGTAAAATTGCCATCGAGTAACATATTCAAATTACGATCGAGTTTGCTCGATATTGAGCACCACCAAACCGGCCACAGAATTTCAGTGGAATATTATTTTTAATTTTAAAATGAAATTCGAATTTTCGAAACCAACAACATTAGCAGACTTCTTTTAAATTGTTAAACAGAAACTTTTAAGTGCCATCTCAGTGTAGGCGAAAAAATAGCAATTTATAGTTAATTGCTATTCAAGACTTGGAAGTTAAACATGTTGAGTAAGCACAGCAAACGGTAACAAAAATTAATGAAAACAATATATGTCTGTTTTTCCTGATTTTATTTAATTTAATTTTTCTTTTTTTTTTCTTCGTTACTGATATTGATTTTATTGTTTATAAGCCCTGATTTTCCGAATCGCAATTTCGGACTCTGCTTTTGTTCTTACCAATTCTTAATCGTTGTTAGTTACGATTTTCTAAGAATACGTTTGCCATAAAATAATTCATTTAATTTTTATATTCATCGTCTTTAGGGAAACTGTATTGTTTTTTTTTTTTTTTTAATGAATTTCTCTTTTGATTATATTTTTAAATTAGAAAATGTAATGAAAGCACTCCGATAATAATCTCGATTATTTAATTTACTATGTGGCTTCAGTTCAGTTTTTCAAGGCATTCCATTATCATTTGGCCCTTTCAGTTGTCAACTTGCAATTTTTTATGTTTCATGTGAATCCTGAACGACCGCTTGATATGAAATTGCATATGATAGAGCAGTATTTTTATAAATACAAAATGATTACGCGGGACGGTCATATAAAAAAGTATTGAAAATAATGAAAAGAGAATTAAGAAAAAACGCAAAGAAAAATTTCGTTAATTTAGTTTCTCAAGCGGTTTTAGCCGAACGCATTGCCTGCCCTCCATGGCATGTAAGTTCTTACACTTTACGTTTTTTTTAACAAGGCATTGATATGGCTTAATACAATAATGTATGAGTTAGCGATATCTTGTTCAAATGAAATTGAAATAAAACGAAAAATTTGCAGTTGAACAAGGATTATGTTATATGTTATCTTATATGTTATAATGGGAAAAGCGATTATATGAATTTTGCCAAAAATTCATTTTAACATTTTTTAAAAGAAAATTTTTTCAAATTTATAACGCAATATATTTTAGGCATTAGAACATTCAACGTGTATGTATATGTATGTATATATGTAACGTTCACTTACGAAATTTACAAAACCTTTTATAAAAACATTTTTTTCACTTTTAAATGTTTTTTGTAAACAATTAGAAAATTTTATATTTTTTATATTATTGAATTATTTTAGAATTCCTTATTAATTCATACATTTATACACTTGTGTAACACATACTGGCTATGTTTAGGTTTAGTTAGGTTTTTTTTTTGTTTTTTTTTTTTTTTTTTTTTTTTAATCACTTCTATTTCAAACATATTGAAAAATAGCTTAAATAATTATAACGATAATGATATGTTATATATATACATTTCATATAACAAATGTTTTTCCTCTTTCTTTTATATTCATATTTGCTCCCATTTGCAAAAAACTCATATTTAACTAAATTTTAATTAAAGCTGTGATATATATATTGATTCTGTGATGTTTACAATAAGTCTAAAAATCAAAAGGGTGTTCGTCTGTTTATTTCTCTCATATGTATTCTAAAATACTTTTGTAGTAACCTAAGTATTTTTGGATATATTAAAGTTAATAAAATGAAAAAGAAAAAAAAAAAAAGAAAAAAAACAATATTTGCAAATTTAAAATTTACCCACATATCATAAACGCCGTGATTTTGTATTAAATACATTTAATATATATATATATATATATATATATATATATATATATATATTAAA
>KK499805.1:1627935-1726455 GCA_000688715.1 Glossina pallidipes | reverse complement strand
TTTAATATATATATATATATATATATATATATATATATATATATATTAAAAAACATAATTATATAAAAAAAAAAAAATAAACAAAACAAAAAAAAAATGTAAATAAAGGTAAGATATATTCTTTAAATTATATATATTTATTAATTCCAATTTCTTTTATTAGAAATTTTTAAGTATATTTTAATGCTCAACACTACCAACTATTTAGGTGCATACTGAATTTGTCCTTCCGTTTGTTACAGCCAGAATGGCTCATCCGACTGAAAATTGATCTGAAATTTGTTGTTAATGAATGACTAACAGCCACAACTTAGCCATAAGAGAAAAACTGTCTTGTCTTAAAAAAAGTATTGAGAACACATTCATGCAATTATATCCTATAGCTAGCTATGGTCTGCCTAAAATATCAGTTCAGGTCGATCAATCAAAAAAACCCTAACAAATTTGATGTATCGGCTGGCGTTTGCCAGTTATAAAAAAAAAATTTATTTTACATAATATACATAATATTTTTATTTTCTTTCTTTTATTGATAATAAAAAAAAAAAAAAAAAAAAATGTGAATACAAAAATTCAAGTTGTTTTGGTGGCGCGTATACAATTTTTACATAATGAAATAAACATTTAAAGGTAAGTTACTACTTACCCCAAAAAGGGAATTGAGAAAGTATTAACTAACTAACTAATAATGGGACAGGAGAGTTTTGAACATACTTTAGTTTAAATCAAATTCGTTCTACGTACATAAATCAAAATTTAAATATTAAAACAATAATGAAATTAATTAATAATTAATCACAGTAAAGCAACTAAGTTATCAAGACTTTGAACTTTGCCGCATTAAAACTGGGCTCATACTTGAGATTCACCAGATATGAGATTTATATTTGGACTTATTTGGGAAAAAAGGTTCAACACAATATTCATTGCCTATTAGATCATTAACTAACCCCAAGTATATTGAAGTTTTAGCATAGTGTGCGACACGTAATCTTGTGCCATATAGGTAACACAAACTTCTCGTTTACACATTCAAATTCATAGTTAGCTTGAAACAAGCAAATGAAACCTCTTTACCGGTAGCAATGTGTTCGAACGAAGATGTTTGAAAATTTTAAAAAATTGTACTGTCATAGTGTACATGTCAAAAATGATGCACGTATCATACCCAGGGGAGAAAAAAAATAAAGAAAGCCTGTACACGATTTATTTTCGTTTTGGAAATTTATTAACAAATTGTCAATTACATATCGTATATGGTTCAATTTAAAATCCTTCAATAACTCCTTTTATCAATTTTTATTTGAAGATCATGCTCCACGATGACTTCTTGAGGTATCGACGACTGCACACGTATGATAAGCGAACTTCTTTCGTAATAAAACATTTGATATTAGGGAGAAAAATTGTGTCTTATGCAAAGATGTTCTCTTCCGACTTACACACTTTTCCTGTTCCGCAAAACATCCACGGAGCCATCTTTTCACAGCTTCGAACGAAGCGCTTCTCAGAAAATACGTACACGTCAATGCAAATAAGCGGTAATTGGAAGGAAACAGGCCAATTGAGTCCTTCCAAAAAGTTACGAATATGTTTCGTCGCATGTAATGGGGCATACTTACAAAAATGACCTGTTATTGCCCGGTGGTTTTTTGAACAATAGACGATTCAAATCGATCAGTAGTTTTTGTAAGCATTTCGAACCTATCGTTTCACCAGACTGCAACTGCTCATAATAGATCGTCGCATAGTACATCGTTTCTTGCCAAAGTATATGGACTTTTTGGTCTTGGAATTCTCAAAAGAAATCAACTATTCACCTACAGCAAAACGGCTTCATTTTTTATCATTCGATCTATATGTCAAGTGTATTTTCTTACCTCACCATCCGTCCCCCGTAAAAGCAATTGGTATTCATTCGTCGAGCTTTCCCGTTTCTTGTAGGCGATTAGAAACAGTTTGTTGATTGACGATGGCTTTGCGAGTCGTTTTTCTATCTGTCCACAGTTTTTCTTTGTCCAAAAATCGTTGTAACTCGTATGCAATATCGAAATCACCACTTTTGCGATAGAGCATTTCTACCGTAGGTTTGCTGAAGCATTCAGTAGGATTTGTAAAACTCATTAGCAGTTTTCTTCAAATGGAAACAAACAAAAAATTACCATTGCCTGCAACTTTATCGGAGGACGAAGATATCGCAGAGTTGCTTGTAATAAATAAGAAAAAAAAAGTGGCAACGCAAAGCTGGCGTGTTAAGCAAAGTGGCAACGCACTTTATTTGGCTTAAATTTTAAACAAAAAGCATTATCTGCTTTTAGAAACTATCATTTACTTGATGGCCGAAATTGAATGTCATATATGCCAAATTACTGCATTAATGCGCCATCTGTGGCTCAACTCCAAAATTCATATGTGCAATATGCGCGAAATGAGCAACGAACAAAAACAGTACAAATATTATTTTACATCACATTTCGAGATAATCTGACGACGTCTCGCAAATCATTATTCAAGGGGCTAATCATGACATTGGGGGATAGTCATGCAAATAGGACATTATCGCTTTGATTTTTTTTGGGAGATGATTGATTCTCGCCAAGAAGACAATAATGTACCATTGTCACTAACTTTCCAATACTTCTCGTCAAATTTTCCATTACAATGCGTTAATAACTGAGAGAGGCGGAAAAGGAGAACAAATTGACGTTCGTCCATTTTATATAAACAAACTATATATGGTAAACAATAACAAGCATACAAAATGAAATGAAAAGATAATTATGCGAAATTTGTGTTAGGCCATAATATGATAAACGAATTTGAATGTTGAAATGATCATAAGTGATTTACCAGACATTTACACTTAATTGCTGCAAGTTTTTAAAAAAGAAGATCCGGTATATAAAAAATTTTTTCAATCAAAATAGAAAGTAATACTCTGAACATTTATTAAAATTTTATGTAAATTTTTATGCGAATCACAATTTAAAAAATTAATTACATTTTTAATATTTATAAATTTTGTGGCAACAATCCTCCAACTTCCTCATTTGTAGTGTCTCCACACAAATATCAACATCATCATTTCCATAGGTCGCCGGTGCTGAAGTATTCAAATGATCTCCTTCAATGGACGTGGACGCAAATGTTGTGCAAGGCTATACAACGTTTTGCGAGTCTTCGTAGCTTCTTCAGGCGGTAGTGATTCTATCTGTAGAATATGCCAATGGCGTATAGAGATGTTCGAAGAGTGTAGTTAGATTTCCGTAATACTAAATTTTGTAATACTAATTTTCATTTACACCAATGCATCTTCGCTTACCGAGCAACCAAGCATTGCTATGATGCTTAATCCAATGATTTTCTAGGTTGAATCATTGGAAGATCCGGGAAGTTTGAAATTGACTGTCATGATTTTCATTGCTATTCATGTTGAAAGAAATGTTTATATTTATGTAAATAAAAAGAAATTGTTAATACACAAATATTGAGACTACTTACTACCATTGCATTTAGGATGTGTTTTCCTTTCCGGTTAATGGCAATTGTTTCATTTTTCACTGGCTTTGAAAAGCGTACCCGCTTTCCATCAACACATTCAATCACCGAAAATAATTATACTAATACAAATTTGTTCGCAACGACAGCAATTTTATTATTGCCAGATTTGACGTAACTGAGAGAGCGTGTTTGGCGACAATCACCAGCAAATTTACCTACGTGATTTGGTTTTATTAATATCTGTCGCCTGCTTACTTGAATCCCCAGCATTTTTTCAAATTTGTTTAATTCACCTAGTAATGGAGGGTAATCACGTTTGAAGAATTTTAATCTCGCTTTCGTGAACGTTAACTTCCAGTTTCGTGATGCCCTCCGGTTAAGTTGAAGATAACCAACAGAAACAGAATAGACAAAATCATTCGATGCAGTGGGAGATGTAACATACAAGCTAATGAATTATTTTTGGTAATTTATTTACGTTTTATTTCTAGCGTTGTTATTTAATTAAAAAAAATAATTTGCATATCACTAACTTAGGATTCTTTAGGCTTTTCAAGGATAGTTTTCACTGTTATTGCTTTTGTGATGCATTATTGTTATTAGGTAATGAAAAATATATTTTTATTTACTATTTAATTTATTTTTTTATGTAAAGTCCATTGTTACGTTTAGAGGAAGATTTTTTTATATTATAATTTATTTTTCTTGATTTTTTATATCGCTATTCATTCTGTTATTATAATTATAATTGTTATTAATAACATTTTTTTTTTTTTTAAAGAAGTGTGTATTGAAAAGTAGTAGAAGCTGCTGGGAATGTGGTTTTGTCAACGAAGTAGTACAAGGTGCTAGGAACGTGGTTTTGTCAACGAAGTCAATGAATAATGATCGTTAGCTATGTAAAAAGTATATTCAGAGTTTGATCGTTATGTTTTATACATTTAAGTTGTGTGCGTTCAAAAAATAAAAGTCTCCCAGTTTTGAGAACGGAATGTATCTAGGATGGTGAGATTGGGAAGACCAAATAGGGATAATGTGCGAAGCATGGTTTGGCGAACAGGTAAATCAAAATTCGAACAAATCAAAAAAAGATGATCGGGAGATTGAAAAAACTAAACCATGGTCAAAGTGTATAAATGGCAACCGAGATATAAGATGTTCCGTTGCTGCTACTAATTGCGAATTTCTTGTTGTTTGTTGAATGTTTTTATGCCGGAGAAAATTAAAGGTCAATGACCATTATTCATTTTTTTGGAAGAAGCTATTTTGCCCGCAAAGCTGTTTCCATGCATTCTCATATGAGTGGGTACCCAGAGAAAATGATAATTGAAGAGCGCGGATTTTGGACTATATAACAAAGTTCTAATTTGTTACACATACGGATGACTTCTAACTGTGGGAAATAATTGTAGAACTAATAAGCGATTTACTGTCTGTGATAATCAGAAATTTTTTTTGCTTTCTAAAATTGCTAGGCATTCGACTGTTGAAATGGATCTGCCCACCTTCAATGTTAACATTAGGGAACCAAAAGGCACTAGCGACAACAGCAGATTTGGATCCGTTAGTGAACATGTAAGAGAAATGCTTCTATTTGACATTAGCTAGATTTAAGTAGCGGGATTACGAATTTGCTGGTGTAATTGCACATTTTTCTACAAGAAGAAATTTGATTACAGGTTGAGAAATGTGAGATTCGTACGGAATTTCGGATAGAATTTGTTTGTGAAATATCAGAATATTGAAATTATTAAGCTTCTGAGCGAAGATTCGGAAAAACAAGTGAGCAAAGCTGAACGGTATGAGATTATAGAGAAAAGGTTATGGAGAGACAGATGTTTTATAGTAGATAAGTTTTTATTCAACGTACGAGTGGAGGTTGTGGCGCCAAGCGTTAAACGCAGACGTAGTCACTGAACTTTACAAAGTTTCAAGAGTCTGAATCATCCAATAAAAGTGAATAAGCGTGGTGTATTTTTGGTCTTATTAAATCTACACATAATTTAATTACGCACAAAGGATTAGATTCCCAAGATGTACAAGATACAGATTTCAAAATATTCGTTAAATGAGAGCATTAATTGGCGAAATTATTAATATGAGGTGTAAAAGAGAGTTTTGTGTGTGACAAAAGCTATATTAATAGCGGACAAAAAAGGGATGATGTAATTGTCGATAGATTTAGAAGGTCTGAAGTCAGATTGAGAGTCGGTCAGAATGTTTTGATATTCTAGATGCCATTCGAAACGAGAGCATAGTATTCACTCAAAAATCGGACGTGATTAATAATAGTTTTAAGAGCGTTGGTAACTCTGTTAAGATATATTTCGCGCGTAAAAAAAGTTAGCACGCTGACAAAATGTTGGCAGACCTGAATTTTGTCAATAAACTTGTGGAATAAAATATCGAGTTTCTTACTAGGAATAAATTGCAGTTGTGACCCTTTTTCATCTCTTGCGTTTCTCCAATCAGAAGGTGTGGATATATTCCTTTCTAATGTCAGCCAAGATTTCAGAATTTGTTCTAGATAAATGTCTTTTGCATATTAGAGACAAGTCTTTGTTTAGCATTGACTAAATTACACGCGTTCCATCCACGGTTGGGGGGACTTTTTAGGTATTCTTAGAGTGAGGACAGCAGAGAAAACGACAGAAAAATTGTCGAAAAAAAGAGCCAACCAGGTTGTTAAAGTAAATAGAGTCAGTTATTTCACATACACAGTTACTGAGAGTAGAAAGATTGATATACTTCGGAACACAATATCGAGGAAAGAATAAATTGATTTCAACGAAACAGTGTGTACTACCTAACAATATGCTAAGATTGCGTCAAGTTGCTAAAGAGCTAACAATTTTCAGATCAAGACAGAAGCAGATCCAAACAAAATGGATTAGTTCGCCGGTTTGAATAAGATTACATTTTTGTTTTCTGTCGCATCAAAAACATTCTGCCTTTGACATTGGAAGTATGGCTGCTCGAACGCACGCGATGTGCATTGAAATCTCCACAAATCAAGACAAATATGTCGAATTTAAAGGAAAGTATGTTGTTGAAAGTAAAGTATGAGGCGTTACTGTTTGATGAAATACAAGATCGCCACGGGATTTATTAACAATATAGCTACAAATTTCGTTGCGTTCGCAATTTATAATGGAGGGAGTAGCCTTCTTGGAGGTGAGGATAGCAACCCCGCCACTACGAGAAATATTTGCAAACTGGTCCCAACTAATGACGCTGCAATTCTGATCAGAAATGTATCTCGACGTTAGAGAAACATTTCGGGCAGACATGCCACAGAGATATCATTGCTGTAAAAGTAATGTTCAATTTGTTTCAATATCGAATAGGGAATCACTGTTGCTAGAGTTAATGTTAATAGGCTCGATAGGAGAGGTGGTAACTTTTTTGCGATGAGCATAAGAACCCTCCACAATTGAGGGAGGTTTTAGTTTAAGACGATCAGCAGAGTCTTTATTTTCTTTAAAAAATATTTTAAAGCTCAGACATAATTTGGGATATGGTACATGATCACCGTTACAGTTGATACATTTTTCCTCAATGTATCTGTCATGAGATTAATCACGAGCATTGTGGCCGTAACGCCAGAACTTCCAACATAGTACGAGCGTATGCACGTATGGATTGACGGGGTAGGTAATCACGAATGAGAAAGCAAGATTTTTCCAGTGAAATTTATTCACACTGTGTTAAGGTTAATGTACAAGTTAGACTTATATTTGCTGAAACACATTACCTCGGGAACTTTGCAGTGATTAGGTAAGAATCCAAATCTGTTCGAATTTTTAGCGGGTCCTTTTTGAAAAATTTTAAAACTTTATTATTGTTGAGAAGTACCTAAAAAGCATCACCACTGTGCGAGTAACCAGCGATCTTGATACCGATCGGCACCGTCTTGATGAAAAACAGCCTTGCGTTTCTGTATTTAGAAACGAATAACCTTAAAATTAAACTTTTCTATAATGGAATTGCTTACTTTGTAAAACATACCGAACGCATTCATTTCTCCCACCCTTTTTGATAAGCGTGATTCTGAAACTGGTGTAAGGCGACGGATTTCAATAAGTTCACTGCACGTTCGTTAACTTTAAACTGAAAAAATGTAGCTAAAGCTACTGAAGTTGCTTAGTAGAGGCGAAAATGCGCCAAGTTATGAAATAGCTAGAAAGTGATTTGCGAGATTTCATGCAATGATGAATATTTTGAAGTTCCGTGAGAGGATGAAGAAATTCAAAGTTTAATAGACGAAAGTAAAGCGCAAGCTCAAGGAGAGATTAGTGCACAGTTAGCAACTTGGGAAATTGGTCCCTCATAAGCTAAATAAAGGGAATGAATGTCGTAGAAATGACATCTGCTTACATTTGTTAAGCTACTATAAAATTTGTGGGAACTATCTTTATCAAATTATTATGACTATAGGTTTGGTTTTAGATGAATGTCACATTAAGTTACTCATACTTATAATAAAATTGTGAATTTATTTTTATCACACCCCAGTAGGGATACCTTTCGAAATTTTGAGCATCGTAGCTACAATTAATTATGTGAAATTTTCGATTTTTTGCGATTGTCGTAAAAATGAGCTCACAGCTTTTCGCCATTCTCACACATAAGCAAGATTATATTGAAACTTTAAAATGTTTAGAGTCTGCTACAAGCTTAGATAATTTGACATTTTCAAAATTTTCCTGCAGCGAATTTAATGGAATTCTTATTAGAAAGAAAAATCAGCTATAATTTTTACATTCTACCCAATTAATTGTGTGTGCACGGCTTCCCTTCGTTCCTTTCATGAGTATTCATTACGTTTTATGTGGACATTATAATCCTTCGCAAACTTTGAAAACAATTTTTATTGATGATTTCAAAAAACAATTTCTTGAGGTTCTATATTCATTTTTCTTATATAACGGGCGGAACATTTCATGCTATAATTTCTTCATTTGCTCAAAAGTCACGAAAAATATAGCATTCCAGGGCCCCATACGCATCCAAGCGGGTATAAAACCTTTATATAAAGCCATTAGGCCTTCATGGCGTACTGTCTACAAAAAAGATGTGATAAAAATACTTATCATAATTGAAAATGTAACTTACTTCTATAGCGCAATGAAAGCTGCCTCTGTAGATATTTTGCGCAACGTTTGTGTCGTTCAAAGCAAGTAAATGTTTCTGATTCATTAATCTTGTGCGCACAACATCCATTGGAGTAGACGCTACAGCTGCCGAGAGACTCGATATAGAACTAGAACTAATTGAGCGCATACCTAAATGTTCGTTCTTGTGAAATTTCGAGTACGTTTACATACATGCAGTGTGTTATGGGCTGATCGCCGAATATATTTAACAAACGAGATTTGCAAAAATCATAAACTGGCAAATCGACTGATGTTATTATAATAGCTCGTTGAGTGGTTGGCACTACGCCACGCCACAAGCCTTTTACTCCCTCAAATTTGTAGATTTCGTAAAAGCATTTCCATAAACTCTTTTGTCGGCTACCTTTGCCAGAAACTTGCATGCGTACTTTTAAAACATCAGTGGGATTGGCTAAAGCTGAAGAAATAACTCCTGCAGTCGCGGCGCACACTACTGTACACCATACCCGTTCACTACCAGTTTTTGGGTCCACTAACAAACCGCCTTCTCTAGCAAAACTTTTTAAAGAGTAATATGTACCGTATTTTATAGTTCCATAAACAGCTTGTCGCAAAACTGCCGGCCATACACTGTGCAGGAAAGTCATATTGACGATATATGGATTGATTTTATTAGGGATTAGCTTTCAATTAACTTACCCTGAATATAGAGCCGTAACACCTTCGTCTCGAGCTATCTTAAAGAAAGCATCAAACATGCCACCGTACCGTAGTTGAGAGAACTTTTTATCTATTTTTTGCCCCTGAATTTGTAATCGAGTCTTGGTGGTGTCAATTGGAAAAGTACCTAATAAATTTAAACAAAAATTTAATAACAGAATTTTGACACTTTTCAAAACTTACCAAATTCTGCCAAAATTGAAGCAATGCCCCCATAAGCAAAGATTCTTATATCACGTTCTTTTAATGTTTCTTTCATATTGATATAGAAATTGATAAATAAAACTATAACTTTATTATTGTAGACCAATTTTTTTTTTTTTTTTAGTTTGCACTGAACCGTATTTAATTTTTCACCATTTAATCCACAAATTTACAAAACGGTTTTTAAATAGTGAACTTATCAGCTGTTATCAGCTGCTGGCGACTTTTTATATTAATCTCAGTTAGCGTTGAGTTTTGTGTACTTAACGTTTCAAGAGAAGAAACTGACCTGCTTTAATGAAACTTAAAAAGCTCTGAACAAACTCTTTATTTTGAAAATAAAAAAAGTTTTAAGGAATTTACAATAGAGAGCGTTGCTAGTATTAAGCTGCAGCGGAGCAAAACCAAGCCACCATTACACATGTTAAAGCGCCATCAGTGGGATTAATTTTCCATTTCACGAACACTTTTTCTAATATGGTTGACTTTTGCAAGAAACCAGAAGGGGATTTTTCAACATCAATTTCAACTTAATTCGACGGTTGAAAAGCGATTAATTTCATAAGTAATAGAAAGGACCCGAACGAGGGCCAGGATGTTTGAAGATGCAGAACTGGAAGCATTATTACATTAGCAGCGGTCTCAAGCGCAAGAACTTTTAGAATCTTTTAGAAAAATGTTTGTAATATAATACAAAACATAAAATTATATAATCACACGAAATTTAATCTAAAGTAGGAAAGACTTTTGAATATTTGTTGACACATTTTCTGGTCGTTTGAACATATATAGCGACATAATTGAGGAGTGCATAGAGGAGGATGACTTAATACAACAGCAAAAATCACATTAATTATTCAATAACCAGTTTTGGAAGAAGAAGCTGCTCAAACTTGATATTTTTTAAAGTTTCTCTTCACTCTGCGTATAAGCATTGCGTTGTATTGTATCTTTTAATTTGGTTAACCACTAACAAATGTTTCAACAGAAATAAATCGCATCTAACAACATGGTTAGTTTCTCCAATTTATTTTGGTAATGATGCAGTAGCAAAGGAGTTCTTCGCCGATTCTCTGCATAGGTAAATGCCTTTAGATAATAGAAGAATGCGTTATAGTTCTGCCGCTCACCGGGCATTCCCTGTTTCGACAGGAGAAACTTTTTTACATTTTTTTATTAGATTTTTTAATCATAATATTATTTAAAGGTCTTATTGAATATTACTATTTGATTTGTATACTTGTTTATTTCGGTAAATGTCATCTAGATGTGAATAAAAATATTTTTGAAAAAATAATTAGAAGCAAGAAATTTTCATCAAAATACTATTTCCCATTAAATCATGTTAATACTTGAGAGAAATTAAAAAAAAAATAAAAAAATAAATATATAAATTTTTTAATACATTATTCTTAGATTTAAATTTTAAATTTCGAAAATAAAAAAAGTATTAACAAAATTTCGGTAATATTTCACTTGTTTATATTATAATAGTTTAGTTTATAGTTATGTATGCCTTCAACTTAGGTTTTGGTTTTTGTTTTTGGTTACATATAACTGAGAAAAATTTGCTCTAAATAAATATAATAAATTAATATTTTTTTAATTGTTCATAAGTGATAAAGAAAATTATGTTCCAAGGACCCATACGCACCCAAGTAGGTATAAAGCCTTTGTATAAAGCTAAAATGCCTTCATTGCGCACTGTCTATTAAAATAAAATAAAATAAAATAAAAAAATAAAATAAAATGTGCTCGTAAAGGTAATGAAATAAAATATAAGTTATAATCAACATATAACAAATTATTTAATATTCTCTATATACGTAATGATTTTCTAAAAATGCGTGTCTACGGGGGAAGAAGATGCCATATTAAATATTCAATTCTCTCAATTTTTAAAACATGAATTCGCTCTTGTTGGACGTCGTATGCCAGATGCACAGTTGAATATTTTATCCGTTTTTCATATGTGTAGCGTTATGATTTACTTATATTTTAAACATTTGAGGGAGTCGTTACTATCAATTAAATGGAAAGACACCAACTCCCTGCTTTTAAGCGCACCAGTCAGGACACCCATGTGATATATTGTATGCCTTTAAATCCAGATGAATATATTAACATAATAACGAATAATTAATCTGAACGCATGAATCGATATTCGATATCGAGTTAATCGAACGAAAAAAGTCTAAATGAACAAATAAATATTTAATTTATTTAATTTAATTTAATGTTTATGTAATTGATACATGAATATAATCATCTACTCTTATAAGGAGGTTGCAGGATTTATCACATTTTCCCCTTTATATTATAAGTCTCACGTCATGAGAAAAAGAAATGGGGCACTTGCTTGTGTGTGGGCCTTTAGAATATATAAATTCGCTCCAATCGGAATCTTCAAATTACATTACATTACAATTCAATTACTTTACATTACATTTAAGAAGCTAGGACGCATTACTTTGAATGAAGCATTTCCCGAGTACCGTAAGTTAAAAAAAAAATAGTCGACAAATTTTAAATAACTAAATTAAGTTTATGTTCGCATACATAGTAAACAGTGCAAGAAGTGATCGTATATTTTAATACGTACTGCTACGGATTATTGTACATTAAGTTTGATATTGTGTTTGTAACACTTTTAAAGTTGAAAACAGACATTATCTTAACATGTATCAGTGAAATTCTGTTCCGTTTCGCCTATTTGTCTGTTTATGTTATTGGAATTCATAAAGTTAACAGACGCTTTGCTTTTAAACTTGCTTATCATTTAATTTATTAAGTCCATCTTGTAACAATTTACTAATCTTAGCACATATCAATTGGCAAAATGTTCCTCAGACGTACATAAAAATGATTTCGAACGGCCTCTTTAGGCAAACGTTAAAAAAAAAAACAAAATTGATCATTGGTTTATCATAGACAACAGGGCTCAATAATTTCTGCCTTCTTATATCTTTAACTATTATAAAGGTAATAGCAAATTTAATATACCTTTCCAATCGTGCACCCAAGAAAAAAAGAAAGCATAAATATCTATCCACTGCTTACCTGGACAACGCAATCTAAGCTACCAGTATAAATTTTCTGTGTGGTAGCTGTGGCCATGCCATTCACTATAGTCATACGTCTTTGATTCATTAGTCTTGTACGTATCACATCGATTGGTGTAGAAGCTATAGCACTTCCTAAACTAGCTATAGAACTGGAACTACAGAAGATTATGGTCAATGAGTGAGTAAATTTTATTGTACATTTTTCCAACTTACACAAAATGATTCGCTACGTGATCCCCGAAATAACACATTAATTGCGATTTACAAAAATCATATACAGGCAGTTCCACTGACGCTATGGCGATTGCCCTTTGTGCTGTGGGTCCGACCCCTCGCCACAGTCCATGAATGCCTTCGTATTTGTAGATCTCATGAAAACAACTCCATAAGCTTTTCTGTTGATTACCTTTGCCATGAACTTGCATCCGTACTTTTAAGACATCAGTAGGATTGGCTATAGCTGAAGATATAGCACCCGCGGACGCTGCGCACAAAATGTTGCTCCATATTCTTTCGGAACCCGTTTTAGGATCTATTAAGAGCCCATAGTCATTGGCGAAACTTTTTAAACTGTAATAGGTGCCAAATTTTATAGTGCCATAAAGAGCTTGCCTCAGAACAGCCGGCCATATACTACGTTTGGAAAATTGCACTTCTTTAATCTTTTTCAAATTGGGTTTCGTTTGGCACTCACCCCGAATATAATGCGTTTAAACCTTCCTCTTTGGTAATTTTTATAAAAGCATCTGTCATTCCATTATAACGTAATTTTGCAAATGTTTGATCAATTTTCTGGCCTTGAATTTGTAGGCGGGTCTTTGTAGTATCTATTGGAAAAGTGCCTGTTGATATCAATTTTATTTTAAGATTAGTTTTCTTAATCATAAAGGAAAATTATAGAATAAATAAATACTTCACACATGGTATAAACAAAAGTTCACAGCAACAACACGTGAGGTTAATAAACAAAAAAAAAAATACATGCACGTACATAACATGCTGTGTGTATGTTTATATTATTATTTCTTTAGTGATAAGCATCAGAATGAACCCCAGCTCCCCAGCCCCCGTTAGAATGATGTATAATATGAAAAATTCAATATGTTCTAAGTAATTCGACGTATTCAGCATATTTTCTATCTCTTGATCACAATTGATTTGGTGACATTATGCACATTTAAAGGTATATATAATTATATATGTATAGGTATAAAATTATATATTATATATAAAATTATTTTTGGAATATCTCTTTCTTCTTATATTGTTTACCAAATTCTGCTGTTATTGATGCTAAACCACCATAAATGAACGGTCTGATATCACGTTTCTTTGCAGGATTTTCTTTCATTTCAATATTTAATGCTTGAAAGCTTTTATTAAATGTTATTATATTTATTTATCGTGTTAACTTGAATCTAGACATATAAAAGCTCAGCGTTGTTAGCACATATTTTTTTAAATAATGCGCGCAAGAATAATAGTAATCCTAGCTGACAAAATTGATTCTACACTGTGCGTTACATTATCAGCTGTTTGTACTAAAGCAGATAAGCAAACAGATGTCTTTTGCATGTGAAAATAAAAAACCTATGAACACAAACAACTTAGTTGAGTTAGGTGTCAAACCGCAACATGTGAAATACAATAGGCACACAAATCTGCTACTATTACGAAAATATACCTTGTAGCAATGAAGTAGAAATATTTGCAACTACACGAATCAGTTTTGAAAACATGCGTAAGGAAGTACAAAATAAATTATGAAAAAGTTCATTGTCTAATCGACAAAGTTGACGTGAATAAAAGTCAAATCAGTCAAACTAGGACACCTTACAGCATCGAAAAAACATACGCTTAAATAATAAAATACAGTTCTTATGCTGTCGTTGCCGAAATAACAACCGAATTCAGCATATAACTTAACTGGAAATAAAAATAATAATAATAAATAATATATATAGACACCAGCATATCAAGTACAGATTAAAAGGAATAATTAAAAATATCATTATCAATATTGGTATTGGCTTAGTCTTTGTATTTTTAACTATTCCCACAGTTTTAAAGATATGACATGCTCTGGTAGTTTAGTAATTATGGGACTTCTCCCACATTTCGGAGGAAATAGAGGTTGTCCTTCGCGTTACTGATCGCTTGACGACGCCGATGGGACATAATAAATATGCTTCGACATATTTATCAAGCATTGATGCTTGACGCATAGTTTTTATGTAAATATTTTCTTATTTTAAGAAAATACTTCGTTTCACACTTTTTGTTCTCGATAAAGGAAAACAATAGAACTTTTGGATCAAGAAGTTTTTTATTTCGAACATATTTGTTTTCTTTTTATATGGGTTAGCCATTAGTATGCGTTATGAATAAAGAAATTCTTTCTTAGAAAGAACAGCTGATATAAACAATTTTTTTTATGTGGAAATGTTTTATTAGATAAGTTTTTAGAATGGAGGAAACGGAGTTGACCAGGTAATCTCTAAGAAAATGTATTTAAGTATGTAATTTAAAAACGTTTTCTAATTATTAGGAAAGCTATTAATGAAATATTAAAGGATATGAATGTGTGTAAAAAGAATGAGATTAGCGTAACGGAGCGTAAGGTTAAACCTAATAAGCGCTTTTTGGGTAGAACTTTAAATTCAATGATCACGCACAATAAAAGAGAAAGTGATCGTACACAAAGGCAATGTCAACGTAAATTGCTTGAGCTCGAAGCGAAGCATCGAAAAATGTTGTATCGAGAAAGTTACAGAAGTAAGACGAAAGATACACATGAGGTCCTCAGCAATAGCTGCGATGAAAAGCGGCAACAAAGAAAAAAGAAAAATAAGAAAAAGAAGAAAAAGAGACGTAAGCGATATAATTCTTCAACAAATACAAGTGATAGCGAAGGTAAAGAAGAGGAATTTTTAAAGCAAAAGTATCAGGGTGTAAGTGATCGCTCAGAGTTCTACAATGGAGAGACAAAAGGCGAGCAAAACATCGATGATTATTACATCAGTCCTAATTTTACCTACGCCACTTTGGCTTTCAATCACCATATGAATCGCTTGTGGATACACCAACAACTAGTAAATGAGCAACTACTTGCAAAAAAAAACTTGGTTGACAATTCCGCTCCTAATCTTCCTATTGATATAACTTTAAGTTCGAGCTCAGACACAAGTTTAAATGTTAGTATAAATTCATCTTCTGCTGAAGAAGATGAAAACGGTATTATAACATTTTATTTGTCGTCTGACGAAGAGAATTTTAATGAAAAATTAAAGGACATTGCTAAGTTGAAAAACGAGAATAAACAAACTTACCCATCGCTGAACTCTAAAACGTCGGACCAAGCTACAGAGACACCGATAAATAGTGATGTTATGGTTTTAAGTAGTTCTTCGTCTAGCTCCTCGGGATCAGAGAATGAAGGCAAAGTTAGAAAAACGGATGCAGCTCCAGAAAATCCAAAATACATTCAAGATAGTTTTAACGCTTTAATTGTCGATTTAACACAAGAATAAATTGTACAAAAAAGGAAAAACTGGCAATAAACATACACTTTCTTTTGTTTAAATTGAAGAATGTTTAACATTTTCGCAGTTTAAATGCAGTTCGCGTGAATCGAAGAATAAACTAAATCTAACGTCTGCGCGTAATGGCGCGACTATTATTTTTTATCCAGTCTATTTCACATTATTTTCTTTTAAGTTCGTATATTTATTTACTAAATATTCTCTGCGAGAATTTCAGTCACAGGCCATTTGGAAAGAAATTCATTACGGGCAATATCGGAAATTTTGCTGGATGTCTGTTTCGTATGTTCAAATCGATAATACGAATAGAGTTGCGGACTATAAAATCTAAAAAATAAAAATGCGAAAGGCATAAGCTCTCACCTTCGAATGGTTTATATGTGCCACATTGGATCGTCGCCAATTCCACTAAATATTATTATACTTAGAGATACCATATTGGGTGTCCCCTGCTTTGACTTTTGCAAAGCGTTTTACAACATATAAAGGTCTCAGGCAGTTACAATTTAAGATTTTTTATAGTTTTCCCTTCCATCTGACTCATCCATACATGCCCGTTAATAATGTTAATAAATGAGTAAATGCTTCGACAAGTATCAAGAAACTGAAGATAAAGTACAAAGGTTTCTGCAGTTGTAGTTCATTATTAACCATTCGTCTTTATTCAATTACGCAAAAGTTTGTGTAAGGATTATTTCAATTACCAGTGGAATTTAGAGGAAGTTGATCGTTTCCTGTTGTTTGATGACCAAAGTAAGCTGAATCAAAATTTAAAAGTTCAGAATGTAATTCAGTATAATTTGCGGGAAATTAATTATTTATTATAAATTTCCTATCGCTAAAGGAGAGACATGATATGTGAAAGTCGCTTGGAATTTCATTTTTTTTTTTTTAAATTTTGAAAGTAATTTAAAGCGATATGACATTTTTTATCCTTTCAGAAAAATATGAACTTATTTTTAATGAATTTTTATTGAATTCTTTTAATTGTATTTTATTCGGTTGGCGTTTTGTTTGGCGTTTACTGTCCATTAGCAACCGAAGTAGGAGCATTGTAAAAAAATAAAAATTAATCATGTCTTTTTTCCGTTTATGAGGTCATAATCGATTTTCAATTTTGTAATAAAGTAAATTTGTGTAAAATATATTTATTACTAAACGAATTCTTTATATGCACGTATATCCAACAAAACACAGTATTTGGCATTTTATCTAAGGCACTTTTTGGTTATTATATGGTTTGCAAAAATGGTCGCCGTTAGCCATTTAGAAACTCCTCTAGAGCGTCTTTGGTTCCATTATCATCTAAAACAATTTCCTCCAGGGTGACCGCAGAATTTAAGTCTTTATCTATTTCTATAGTAGAATAGGTTTAATTAATTTTTATTGTTTTTTCCAATACTTACTTGGCACCTGACCAGTTCGTTTGTACTCTAGTAGATCGTATTGGAAAGCATCTTCAAAAACCGCTTGTCGTTCTTTTTGCATTTGTTGTAATTTCACTTCGTGATTATGTATACGTTCTTCTTGTTCAAGAGCCAATTTTTGCCTAAATAATTCTAAATCCTCTGCAAAATACATTAAATAAATGATCCGCATGAAACTATTAGATAAAAGAATAGCTTTGTGCTGTCGTTGACAATATATAGAGCTTTGGAGTCGCGTATTCTTAATAATACAGATTCCATAGATAAGGTAAGAAGAAGAAAACCATAAGAATTTTGTTACCTGAACTGAAAATAATTGAGGTTTGAAAAGCATTTAAAATTCTAAAACACTATCTCATTTCGAAAATTTGGAAAAGAGTTCATTGCATACACGGTGAATTATCACCGAGTTAATTAATTATCTATAATGTTGACATATTAGCCCCATTTTTTATTGGCTTGTCGCATTTAAACTTAATATCTAAAACAAAGAAAACCATTTCCTCTTTTCCGGGTTTGAAGTTTCGAACTTAAAGACGCGCTGCACTCGGCTTAAGAGAGATAACAGACAATAAGTAATGAGTCACATACGATAGTAATGCACAAAAATGACTGTGGTCCAAGATGGATGACAGTGCATAAACGGTGTCAAAGCCCCGACTGACACTACGTAGAATAACGCTTTGTGTGTAGTGAGATTAGAAGTAAATCGTGCAGAAGATTTGCTCTAACCTAGCCAAACGTTCGATTCCATTCTCTACCGTCAACAACTATTGTCATTAAAACTCGCAATTAGGCTAAGGTATTGTCTATCATCACAGCAATGCCAGACCACACGCATCTTTAATGAGTCGTTAAAATTTGGAGAACTTGGGTGAGAGGTTTCGATCCATTCACTGTATGATTCACACCTTGCCGCATCCAGCAATCATTTGTTTCACTCTCTATAAAACACTTTTAATGGCGTAAAGCTAGCTTCAAAAGAGACCCCCGAGGAGCACTTGGTTCACTTTTTCACAATCAAGGCATAATAGTTTAGATATACAAAATGAGTAAGAAAGTAATATAGGGTAGCGACCGAATCCTTTATACCCATTGCCGTTATCTCATTAAAAATTGAAAAAAAGGAAAAATATAAATCTGCATACTCCGTAATACTGGGTAGGCGTGGCTGATTTTTTCTAATTTCGCAAAATAAATTTATGGAAACTTATATCGTGCACTTGTTGTAGTTTGTGAGCAATGATCAAGGGATAGGGAAAGCAAAGATGTTTTCAGTTGTGATTGTATAGGCCTGCGGGTGTTGTGGACGCGTTCTTTGACCTGTTTGGGCCATTTTTAAACTCTTTTGCAAATTTGTAGGCAATATCTCCTTCTGCGCGAACGGAAAAATGTCTACCACAGATACGACAAAATTTGGCATACGAATGGATGGACGAACATACGGACATGCTTAGATGCATTCCGAATTTGAAACTGGTGAAGAATTCATATATTTTATGAGATTTTTTAAGTTTGTTTCGGCGCGTTATAAAGGTACTGCAAAAAAAATTAAAATTTGACTATGATAGTGGGTAGGCGCGATCAATTTTTTAATTATGAGGGAACTACAGCATCGTCCATAGAATATGCGTTCTAATTTTTGTACATTTATTTGCTAGAGTTTATTCGTAATAAGCAAGAAACTAATTTTTTATTTCTTTGGGAAACGAAGGTGTTCTCAGTTTATGTGGTACTGTAGATGGGTCTTTTCACCGATTTGACTCATTTTCAATATCAAATTGCGTGCAAGAACTCCCAATATTTCTATCAAACTTGAAGTCGTTAGCTTCATTTTTGCGGCCTAGAGAATGTTTACAATAGACAATATACATATGAAGAGACGGACATGCTTAAATCGATTTAGAATTTGATGTTGATTAAGAATCTATATATACTTTGCGGAGCTTTTTCGGCTTCTTCGTGGGCGTTGCAAACGTTTTCACAAAATGAATGTATTCCCCATCCTTCGGTGATTTCGGTGCTACGTATACTGACAAACAATTATCGATCGAAATGGTACACATACAGTTTAATGCAATGAATTTAAAATAGAAGAAAAAAAGAAGTGTTTGAATTTTGCAAAACAAGGCCACAAAGCTTTTCTTTTACCTAATATGTTAAGCAAATTATTGTCTCACCCATTTTCTTTTGTTTATACTTGGCCAACTCAACATGCTTCTGCCATCGAAACTCTTGAAAGTCACATTCCTCGCATAAATCTTCAAGTTTTTCGAAATCTCTTTCTATCAATGTGTGGAGCTCTTGCACTTCGACTAGTGTATGTTGGCAGGATTTCAACTTTTCCGTTAACTTTGGGAGGCCCGCTAAGCTTGTTAATAAATCGGTTATAATAATTTGATGATTCGACATTTTTTGCTCTATAGTTTCTATCTGCTCAGCGAGCTCAGCAGCTTTTTTTGAATTTTCCTCGTTATTTTGATGTAGCATCTGCCAATCATTTTCGTATTTACTTAAAATCTGGCAGCCAGCACTTGCATTAATATTCGATGGTACGCCTAGCTCGCTTGTCGAACTTACCAAAGACGAATTGCTGCTATTCGTTGGATTCTAAATATATGAATTAAGTGTTTCATATAATAATAATTAATTAAATTTAATTTTATTTTTAGTGATTATACCTTTAAGTTGGAGACACGTTGTCTATATTGTTGTTGGAGATTTTCGGTAACTGTTAAACCTTCTTGCATGGCATAATTTAATTTTCTCTTTAAATTGCCAAACATTTTCTTTTAAAACTGCCTTTTGCAAAAAATTGAAAATCTTGCGATTTATTATGCTTATTGTGTAGTAGCAAGCGAGCCAATCTCATTAAATAAGTAATAATAGAAACTATGTAACTCTTAAGTTTAGGTCGACTCTTCCAGTATCGATCGCCCGTCTTTGTGTTAGACGGCTTTCGCTCGCTCGGATATTGTTTACCTTTAACAATTTTTATATTATGTTATATTTAATGACGAATGATTACAAGTAATTTAACGTAAAATTGAAGCATGTTGCTTTAGAAAGAGAGATAAAGTACACACACCACTTAAGAGAAATGCGAACTGAAACGTGTGTAAATTTGATGAAACACATGCAGGCTTAATTTGCGTTTTGGTGCAATATATACCTTTTTTTTTTTTTTTGGTAAAATGTGTACATATCCACCACAGCCACCTGTTGAGCCCAACATATGGGCAAATCTAAGTAAGTAAAAATTGGGGGAGTAATCGCGTAGCTGTTAGCTCACACTTTTTTGTTCAGCAGTTGGGCAAAATCGAAAAACGTTTACGCTATTACCCCCCTTAATATCAGTGTACAAGGGATGTTTCTGCATATTACAAATGAAATGTTGAAATGAATAGATCAGCTCAATAATAGGGGTGTAAAAGCAGCTGATTTTTAAAAATCTCCTTTCATTTGTTGATAAACACGCGCAAACAAATTATTGCAAGCATTAATTTTTCATATAATTAATTAATTTTAAATAATTGCGTGATATTGTATGATAATAAATCTACACTTGTTTCATAATCAGAAAAGAAAAAATTCATTTAAACCTAAACGGCTATGCAGAACATCACGGGCTGTCGCATGGTTAGGGCACTCTCTGTGGGAAGCTTGGCTGTCTTGGAATGCGATATATTAAAGTTATTCCCATTCCTAAAGTTGCTAAGGGCTTAAAAGATCTATTTCCCTAATTTTAACGCGTTTTTGAAGATAGTTAACCTTATAGTTACGGGGAGGCTTATGGAATGGAATTCTGGTATGTTGGGAACATTATTCTGGCTCGTTCTTAGGTCTTTCAAAAGCGCAAATCTACGAACATTTGCCTCAAGGAATTGTCTTTTCTTTTAGCGAGTCTGAAGAAAGTTGGTAATATGATTCTCATGTCTTCCCTGGATATTGTGTTGACTTGACAAAACTTGGTAGAATTTCTTCGAGCTTCTTAATCCCCCCCCCAAATACGTCCGTGGCCAGTAAACGTTCTATCCAAGCGTATGTTCGTTATGGTGCTCCAAAACGCGCTTGCTTGAGCCCCATTGTCTTCAATCTATATACAACTAAGTTGTATGACCTTTAAGAGGATAAAACTCATAATTTTCAATATACTGACAATATTTTAATAGTGTCCGCTGACTCATCTTTTTCAGTGGCTACGAGTAATCTCTCGATCGAAGTTAATCGCTTTTTTAATGCTTGTGCCGATCTTAATTTCTATTCGAAGAAAGTGAAGTCAATCAGGTGAAATCTCATCGGATTCTGGATTGAATATTAAATGATAGCTTAACGCTTCGAGGGTATCACGAGAAAGCCTTCAAAAACTGTCAATCCGCATATAACGTCATCGAATTCATCACTAACAAAACCGGGGTTGCCTCCCAAAATCTCTGGTAGGGTACAGAGCATTAGCCTGGTTTAAGGTCGGCTTTGCACATACTTTATTTTACAATCTTCCGCTAGTTAGATCTTTCAGCCAGGAAGTTGTATAATGTAGATACACATTTTACTATTATAAACTCCGGCAAATTTTTGGCATGATAAACTCAGTCCCTTTTTGGATTTTTGTCAACAATAAATATGAAGACTACATGAACATCCTTGAATCTCACATCTATGATGAAGCGGAACGTCAATCTTTCCTGTGTGACGATTGTATGTCAAACCAAACTAGTTCTTTATTACAACAACGACTACGACATATATATATGTATATATATACTAGTGACGGTTCGGTCAGACATAATTATCCAGTAACTCGTTAGTGAAGCAAACGATGATTTGATTACAAAACAAATCGAGTTGACAGACACTGCTATCAATATGATGACGTCCTTAGTCTCCAAACTATGCAAATAAGTCGACACGTCGTCTTAGAGAATTCAAATGGGCTTTCCAATCCCGCCAGTTAAACAGAAATTTTTCTGCATCAAAGTTTTATCGACATTTTTGTTTATGTCAAAGATTTACTTCACAAATCGTTCTCACTTCAGAATCAACGGATATAATTTAACAAGCATTAATCACCCTGATGCAGAGCTCATGCTACTTCTGCGATTCTACTAAAATCTACTATTAAATGCAAAACTTCGATTATCTTCAGAAAACGGTTTTCACAAGTTTCCGGTATTAATATGAATTGCAATGGTTCTCATATTTCAATTTGCGCAGTTTATTTTCCTGTTCGGTTTTCACTAAAATGTAATGACTATAATGATTTCTTGACACAATTGTGATATAAAATCCGAAGGAGGCGCGCTTTACAAATCCATTCGCAATAACATCTATTCTATTTTGCCTGCTAGTAGACCCACTGGAGGCGACTGGAGGAGTAAGATTCCTGACGTGCTGGATTTCGCTGTATCTTCTAATATTTCCGCTAATTTACTTCATATTTATCATAATGATGACATTGTCTTGTTCTGATCACTCTCCATTGATTATCAACTTCAACACGACTCTTCACAGCATCTTCGTTGAATATAACGCCATCAATCGTAAAACTGGTATTGCGACTTTAAGCGACGGAATCGACAACAATCGATACCCTAATGTGAGCTTTCAAAACTCTTCTGATATTGACATTGCAATAGAAGCTTTTACAAATCTTATTCATCAAGCTGGTTTTATATCCACTCCCAGAAATTCTGATGAACTTAGATATAACAACAATTGTGTTAGCCTTGAAATAAGGCGTATAATCAGAAACAAGAGATGATTAAGAAGATAGGGGCAGAACAGTAGGAATCCTCTAGATGAATGGAATTTGGAATGGAACATTAATTCAGGCAGGTTTGATAAACATTACTTATGGAGATCGACAAGGTACTTTAAACGATCAAGCGGTCGAATTGTTCTTTTACGACACAGGTCCGGGAATTAATGCAGAAATCACATAGAGAAAGCCGAAAATTTCTCTCAATATTTAGAAGAAACTTTTTAGCCTAATAATCTTTGTAAGCCTTCAAACGCAATAGGAATATTGAAATTTCTAGACAGTCCTAGTCCCATGAATGGCCTACCAGGCCGAAGTCAAAGATAAAGATTGGATAAATGGAATAAATATTAAATCTTTACCACCTAAGGCTCTCATCTGATTAACATTAATTTTTAATAGTATGCCAATATTGAGCCGTTTTCCAACACAATGGAAATGTGCAGAAATACCTACGGTGGCTAAACTAAAGAAATCAGAAAATGTTGTGAGCTCGTATAGACCAACAATTTGTTTACTGATTACTTTTCCTAAAATATTTGAGGAAACATATCTAAATAGACTACTTCCAGTTCTAGAGTAAAAAATTATTACTCCTGACCATTACTTTGGTTTCAGAAATAAACATGGTATCATTGAGCAATATCATCGTTTCGTTTCGTACGCCAGGGAAGCCATTGAAAGTAGAAGCAGCGTATTCCTTTATGTACATAAAGCATTCGATGGGTCTGACATTATGGACTACTATTAAAACTTAAAAAAATATCTTTCAACTCCCATTTATTTGCTATTTTAATCCTATTTGCAAAATAGACACCAAAGATTAAGACGAAAAAATCATATTAACACTAAACACTAGCAATACGAATTAAAAACCAGAACACTCTATTGGCTACTTCGTCCAGAATCTCAACTTGATCTAAGAAATGAATGCATTTTATACAAGAGTGTCGTCCAACCTATTTGGACTTACAGCATACAGCTACGGGGAACAGTCAGCGACTCTGACATTGATATTCTTCAAAAATATCAATCTAAACCCCTTCGTCTCATTGTTAATCACTCGTGGTTCGTCAGCAGCAAAATTATTCATGAAGACCTGGACTTCCCATTCATCAAAAAGCTAATTCAGCACATTTCCTCAAAATATTTTGTCGGAGTGAATAATCACGTAAATCCCTTGGCAATATCTCTTCTAAATGAATCTAATGAAATAAGAAGATTAAAAGGACCTCATACACTGGATCTCCTATTTACATATGAATGTAGTTTTTTTCCTTAAGCTATTTTAATGAATTTTCTTAATTTATATAGTTTTTTTTTCATTTACTTAAACGTGATATTGAAATTGTTATGTTGTCACTTTTAGGCACAATAACCTTTGGTACTTTTCTCATCTTGATATAAAATCTACTTATTATCTTTTTCGATAAAGTACAATTCAATTAAGAAGAAAAAAAATTATTTGTATACACATGATTTGCCAATCCCACAAAAATCTCCTAACAAATCAACGAAGAGAAAGACCCATCCCGAAAAGAGGTATAGCTCATCATTGTGTCAGCCTCTGAATTTCATTTTGTTTTGTTTACATATTACGTATTTTCTTTCTCTCTCTCTCAATCTCCATGTTCCGTGTCAATTCAGATACATACAGAAGGCTTGAAGTTTTCCTAAAAATGTATGCAGAGTGCATATTGCATCAACTATGTTTATCACTTTAGGAGAGAGGATTTACTAAAAGTGAAATTAATACGAAATATACGATCTTTTAGTATACAGAGTCTTCGATTTCAGCAAAAAACGAATCATATCGTTTTGCTCAGATGTTTCTGCATGTATTATTATTAGTTAGCAGTTACTGTACTGCTATTATGCTGCTACAAAACTGAAGACGAAAGTTACGCTTTTTTTTAAATCGCTTGAAATGCATATTATATTCCTATTTTTTTCGTGTTTATGTAGTACATTTTTTATTTACACATTTACACAAAAGTTACCGTTTTTCGAATTTCACATAAACAAAATGCAGAATTTGTTATACTCCAGACGATGTACATATCCCTCAACTTTTCCGTTAATTTATTTCTACAAACAATAATTTCTTTACATTTCCGATATATCGTAATTGTAAATAACGTAAGCAACCGATTTTTAATATGATGAAAACTTTATAAATGTAACTACTATTTGAACACAACTCTGTAAATTCTTTTTATAATGTATTTTACAATGTATTACTGTTGGCTTTTTTTTATATAGTGCATAAGAGCTCCTTCTGCATTTTTCACATTCCAAAATACAATTAGTTATTAAAATTGAAAATTAATAGAAATTGTAAATTCCATCTAAACAAAATGTAAAAATTACCAAAAAAAAGAAAAATGTTGGGAAAGCAATCAGGGAAATAATTTGTGTCATCGTGTGCGTGTATAAACACGCACGACGTCAGTGAAATATTATGTGAAAAGAATGAAAAAACTTAAAAAACATCAAGTGCAGATAGGAAAATGAGTGAAACTATTTTAATCAACTGGAAAAATTAGAGCAAACTTAAAGAAACCAACACAATCAGCAAACGTGTATGCAAATTTGTTTGCATGTATTAAGTAAGTTAATGGATGAATACACTGCAGATATCTTTTCAACGTTGCGAAAACAAGTAATTGAGAATCAATGGTTTATTTAATTTCGGCTTTTGTAAGGTAAAAAGTTCTTTAACCAAAGACGACTCATTTTGTAACACTTTATATCGCTAATGTTTTTATATAGATTGATTAGTGCTTGTTGATTCTAATCCTTTCACTGTGTTTAAAAGCTAATTCTTTCTATAATCAGTTGTTAACACAATTACGAACGCTAAATTTCTAAATGTTTGCCTTCGCTTTCTTATATTCTTCAAGCATTTCAAATTTTATAGCTTGCGAGACATGTTCTTTTGCAATTGTCCTTTATTTGTTTATGCTTTTTACACAATATAAATCAATATAGACTAATTTACGTACTGCTTCGAATATTCGTAAAAATGCATCGAACAAACCAAACAACATAAGTATGAATTGGTCAGCGTAACAATTGATTAAGTTGAGATGGCACGCGTGATTTTTTTCAAATCAAAGCTTAGAACACAATCAGACATTTGAAATTCATTTTGTAGTTACCTTTCAAACTAGATAAAATATATTGAAACAATAATTCTTTCTGTGTTCAGCGTTATTTAAATATTATCCACGTAGGATATACTGATCCTCACATAATTGTTATTTAGTATTTCTCTTATTTTTGTAATGCGTTCATATTAATATTTTGTGTAACATTTTTAGTTTCCTTTATTAAAAATTCATTTCCGTTTCATTCTGTAAAATAACTTCTGACCCACAACATAAATCCCTTCAGATTTGACGTTTGCCTCGTAGTTAGTTAACCATTAGAATAAGATGTGTTAGACCTTCCGAATCATTTTTTTGTATATGCACTCTATGCGTGTACACATTTATCTACCGTAGATATTGGGTATTAAGGAGATACTGTGCCGCGAATAGCTCTCCCCTATTATTAGTTGAGCTTAAAGGAAATATTGCTTACGATTTGCATTCCTTTGTTGCCTGATCTTTTTTTATATGTTGTTTGACATGCAGTGTAAAAGATGTTACCGCATAGCGTGAAAGATATTAACATTTTCCATGAAAAGTTAGTATTTCATTTATAGTAGGTGTGTGTGATTTATTTATTGAAAACAAAATAAGATTGAAAAATTCTATCTTGATTCTCTGTTATTTTCAACTTGAATAAACTCATAATGTCTTACTATGTGGCTCTATTCATAAACCACACAGCCTTTTAAATACATTTAAATACATACAATAAAAATAATTGTTACAAGCAGAATGACAAGTTTGGTTACCTTCAAATTTGACAAATTTGGTGTGGTATATAAAAAAGTCCTTCTTGCAAATCTTTTTGAAATCAAATGACCGTTAAAATAATTTTCAATATTTTTACTTATTCACTCATTGCTAACACCTAATAGATGCTTTGTTTTAATTTTTTAGCCTCTCGAAGCTTCTGAATACCTCATCTTAATCAATTTTAATTGACGCCTTTTCCAAAATAACTTATAAGACCAACAAAAAAAATATGTCTAATCATACTGACATTGATTACGAAAAAAAATTCCGTGAGGACTTGGCCAAAGCGACAGCGCTTAGTTTAGAACAGCAGGCTTTAGATGAATACAATCGTACGAAAAAATATGGGCATTCATACTCAGAAGCAACACAACAAGAAGCAAAAAATAAATATTATGCTCAGCTCAGAAGACAAGAATTTTTACGTGGGTTTAAAGTGGAATCAACGGGTGGTGGCTCGCAAGACGAGCCACTCCAGAAACCCCTAACGTTACCACAGAGACGTCATTCCGAGGTAACGCAACGTCAACAAGTGGGTGCAACTACACGGCATACACCCTTAGAACGGTCAAAAACTCCTCCACCTTCCTCCACGGGACCGGAAAGTGATTTAATTAATTTTTCTAGTCCCACATCAAAGAAACCGGAACAAAACACTTTTGAAAAGTTAATACAAAATTTACAAAAGCTGCAAACCACAACCCAGCAGACTGCTTTAATGCCGTTAGGTCCAACAGCAGCTGCTCCTATATATCCAGTATATATAGGTACTACTGCTGCAACGCCAGCAGCATCTACGCCGTTTGTTGGACACGCGAGTTTGCAGTTGGTACCATTTACTTCTCCACCACAACAACAAAAGGTTTCCTTAACCCACGAGGAATTGCAAAAACTTTACAATATGCGAACGCCATCAACAGCGGGTCTCTACGGACCGCGACAAATGGGCTTCGTGGCGTCACCAGCATCTAGTGTTGTGGGTTCATATTACTCGCAAATCCCATCCGTCCCCAGTGGAGGAACTTATGCTACTGCCACAACAGCCAATATTCCACCAGTTTATTCTAATGCATATGGTTTTTCACATCAAAGTATTAATTCGCAACAAGCTTATCAGTCAACTAGAGATGGCACTGCTAACAACAGTTGCGATAATTCTACAGTGGCCCCTTCTTTACCGAGTATGCCTTCTGGCTTACGACGTCACACGCCTCCTGTTCGTAAATCGCGTTCAGGCGATGATCTCATCGATTTAAGTCAAGAAGATGAGTATGTGTTTACTTAATGTTTCTATGTTTATATAAATATATATGCATGTTCTAACGAAATTGTTTTCGCATTATTTGCTTTACAGCTCTCGGGTTAGTGTGCTGGAAGCGTTTGATCCTTTGTTGAACGAAAACGATGATGGTAAGAAGTCGAATTTTTTTTTAAACTCTTAGCATAAAATTGTTGACAAACATTAGCTATAAGCCCATTCATTAACAAGATGACTAAGAAAATGGGAGAATGTAAAAAGAAATTTACAAACTTATAATAAACGAAAAATCGAATAAAAAATAATTAAAGGATTGAATTCAAAAATGGTTGACTTAAAAAGATGAATTGCAAAAATATAAATAAATAAATAAATAGCCAAATAAAAGAACTTTTCATAAACGAACAAAAAGTAAAAAAAAAAATAAATAAATAAATAAAAACACATATTTTTTCCATATCATAATAATTCAACCGATTTAAAAGGTTTACTTCAGATTTATTATTCGGTTGATATATCAAGTTATTTTTGTGTTTTCCTACAAAGAAACATTTGTGACCATTTTCATGTTTATTTTCTAGTTTCTAATTAGTCACTAGTGGTTTGCTCTTAGTCGTGGCGGTTAAAAATCAAAAAAGTCATAATTCCAAGAAACAAATTAAATTTGCTTTATTTAAAGCAAAATCTATTGTTAGAAACACATCTATTTCCAATTTCATGGTGTGTGATAAATTATTTCAATACCCACTACTCATATCTTCAATTCTCTTCTTTTTGTTTTCTGGTTAGGGATCTATCACACTTGAGAAATGCATCGATACGACTAATATACTAATACGTTTACATACAAGAGATTTCAAACTATGTTTTTCGATCTTGGAGGAAAGAATTACTTTTTCTCATACCTACCTTTTTGTCATTTCTTAATCCAGTTGTAGCGTAAATTGATTGTTTATTTTAGAACAATTCATATCAATTTGATTCTACAAAATGTAGACCGTTGTGTTTTTTTGGAAGCGCTTAAGGTTTGCGGACTACTTTATTGGTTTACCTTCATTAATTCACAGCTTTCTGCGTTTGGGATTCTAAAAAAAGATTTATTTTTCTTTATAATTACTAAAATAATAAATTAAAGCTTTTCACAGATATTTTCCTTTATAGCATGTGACTTCACATTATTACATAGAGTAACATGTGAGAAATTTTATTCCCCTTTAGAGCGAATTTTTGACATCCAAAATATCAAGCCATGAATTTAGAAACTGAAAGTAAATTTTTTTTTGTAATTTCTATACCGAAATTTTAGATGGCTATACATATTTATGCCTGATTATAGGTCAGTATTTATTGGAAGTTGTAACGTTAGTTTTTTGTCTGAAGTGTTCGTGCTAACAATGGTTTATGCACGTTCTCAAAGTTGATCAGTGGCCGGCTGCTAAGAAACCTGTAGGTCAAGTTTTCTGCATCAGTTTTTGCAACCTTGGCTTCCGCAACAGTAAATAACAATTTGCAATACCAACAGCCGGATGAATGCACAAAGGGGTATATCTAAATCGACTCAGGAGATTATTCTGATCAAGAATATATGTACACTGAGAGGTGTACTTTTTTTTTTTTTTTTTTTAAACTTTTTTCTTTCTGGGTGCCAAAAGCGGGAGGACAAATTTGGTGCAACGTTACTTCGGTGGTGGATACATATAGATATCTATTATGGATCGTAAAAAAATTTGATATACGTGATAAGGCATTTTTTATGAATGTATTATAATGGTATATCTATATACATATATGTATAGGTATATGTTTTAATATCATCCATTGAACAAAATCTTCCCTCTTAACCGCCACGTTTATTTTACAAAATTAGTTTGTTTTATATTTATTTATTTTGTTTGGAAAGCTAGTTCTTATGAGTTACACTCGCATTCACATTCACACACACAACGCTCATGCCTATACGCACTAATATCACAGGCATACACATTCTGTACACACTCATTATGCTTACATATCTATCGACGTACATGCACACATACATGCGTGCACGGGTGTTCGTACACAGATGCACATAGAAACAGTAGAAGGATTGAAAGGAATTTTTAGTTAAACTTTTCTTGCCGATACTTTGCGTTTTGCCATTTTTTTCTTTTTACGCTCTGTCTCTTTCTCTCTCTATCTTTCTTGTCCTCTCTTCGTTTCTATATATATATATATATATATATATATATTTTTTTTTTTATATTTTCACTTAAGAGAAATGATTGGTTAATGTGTTTAATAATGGTTAAGATGCAGCGCTATATTTTAAAGCTAAGGTCTGATAAAGCAAAAACAAAACAAAATTTTTTGTTGTAATATTTTTCATTAAAATAACTTTTTTTTAAGTGTAAAAAAGTATTCATATATGGTCTTGTCTATGTGTCTCATAAAAAAATCTTTATACATTAATTTATTATACATTCAAAATAATTTGTAAACTTAATAAATTGAATATATTCGGACATTTTTTTCAACAACTCCCGAATATCTTTTTGGGTAATTGTGTGTTAAAAATGTTCTCGAATAAAACAAATGTAACGATTGTGTTGTTTTATTCATTCGTTTACTACGGGATGCGGTTTGTAATAATTATTACGGGAACTTTATTTATACGTATCTTATTCGGTATTATAAACATAGTCCTTTTTGTTTATTCGTTTTCTAATTTTCATTGTGTTTATTTTCAACATTTCCCTCCGCCCGTCCCTCCATCAATTAAGCTACTGCTGCATTACAATCATGTTTGCCTTATTTTAAACATATTAACCACCATATTCTTATCACTGCTACTCTTTGTGTTTAGTCGTTTCGAATCACGTGTTTGTTTGTTTTTCTTTTTACTTAATTTGAAATATATAAATATATATATATAATTAACATTAACTGATTTTGGTGGATTTTTTTAAAATTATTTATCAGCGATTAGGCATAAATTGTATAAATCAATTTTGTCGGACTATATATTATTACCAGAATTTTGGATCAACGCTCGAAGGATTGGCAAATTTTTGTAGATATACTTCCTAAAAGTTTAATAATTGCATTCTCAGTTTCTAGATCTGTTTGCGATAAAATGATAGATAAAGTCGGACACGCCTTGATACAAACCTTTTGTTTTTAACATCATCCTTAATCAATACGTAAAACTTGCAAATTCCTTTGTTAGTTAGTAAACGCGTCAGTTAGTGGACTAGAAGCTTTCCCACACTGGCGGTTTAGATAAGCGTAGAATATATTTGTACCAAGTGTTAGCTCTGTAGTTCTTCAACTTGGTAAGTGATTTTTTTTTTTTTTTAGATTGATTAGATGGACGATTGATCGTATATTTTCAAAAATATTTTCATATTTATAGGTTGATGACGGACGATTTTGAAATGTGGTCTATGTTCATGAACTAAATAAAATCCACCAAATATCAGCATTTATTTCGACTTTTGTAATCATAACGTTCTTAAAGCGAACCGTAGATGAAAATCGACTCAAAATTTTATACTGATGAATAATATATGTACATCCGGTGGCAGGTATAAAAAACTAAGTCGTTTTTAATTTGGAGAGACGCCTTATTAAATATTAAAGGCATTTTTTCTTTATTACAGTTGACAGGATTTTGGGCACTTTAATTATATAAAATACGGCTTAGGCAACTTGGCAATATTACGCGCAAAACCTAATTGCATTTCACTAAAGTGTTTTAAATTTATAGTTCGTCGGAGAGCAAAAAAGTGATCACAAGCCGTAATGGCTGATGAAAACAACGAGTGAAATAGAACACACAAGTTTTGCAATATATGGTTGAGCGATGTCATATTGAAAAATCACTTTATCGTCATATTGTGTTCGTTCCTCTTTAGCGCTCTGATCAGGGAATTTTTGATTGCCTTTGAAGCCACAGGTGTTTGATTTTGCCATCGCTTACAAATAATCTCTTGTATTTGGATCCTTTTTTCATAATGGATAGGAATGGATGATTTTCGACAGCATTTTTCTTCGATTTAAACAAGAAAATGTTGTTTTTTCAAACCGTATCTCGACATATTCGAATCTAGAAAAAACTATGTTGTATACACTTCGCCAAGATGAGCTATAACGTAGTATGATAAAGTCAGGATATAGTATTTTATCAAAAAGTATGCAAAAAATTGTCGAATGTGGTAAAATATTAACTATGCCATCTCTTGAAAAGTCTCTTAAAATGAATGTACTCTGTCGATAGATAATCCATACATGCTGCTTAAGCAGTGTCGATGGAAGAATTGATGCACTCACATTGGCAGAATCGGAAAGTCTTTCGGAAAAAATGTAATTGATCTTATCTGAATCTGCTCTTCTTATGTTTGGCTACGCATGTAGGCATGTATGTTTGTATGCAGGCATGTGTGTTTGTATGCAAGATATATAAAACGTATATTTGGGTTACATTTACGATGAAAGCATTTGTAGAGAGCTGTAATTATGGTTTTGACCGCGTTAGCATAACAATCGGGCGGATAGCAAATGCAAATAATCGCCCAGCGAATCATACCGACCTATGTCATGTTCATTTGCGAAATATGAGAACGAAATTCGACAATGTTTAGCCTTTCCTTGTACGAGTCCATGTTGGTACGATAGAGCTTATTTTAAAAAAATTTCGTATTGTATTAAAAAGTAGATTATGTTGTTGTTATTTATTGTCAATTATTTATTATTTTTAGGTAAAAACAAATTGAATTGATTGATAGGACAACTTAGATTAAAAAAGAGAAGGGAAAGTAAATTAGTAAAGCAATAAGTGACTAAAATGATGATATAAAACTTAAGAAAAAAAGCAAATTTGGCAAAAATATACAAAAAGAGAAACAAAAGTATGAAAAAACGAAACATTTGTACTAAACATCTAGAGATCGAGATAGACAGAGAAAGAGAAAAAAAAAACATTTTAGAGAATTTTTTTTTTTTGCTGTTGCTATTCTTAATAAATTTCATTTTCGGGAACTTGCACAAAAAATTATTTGTTGAATGTTCCGATTGATGTTTTCAGAGAGCGATAGAGCATCTGACTGCACCTCTTATTATGCGGAATATGATCCCTTTGATTACTTGTACAGCGGTGGCAGTACTCATTACTCAGATCCCGTTTATGAGGCAGTTAATAAATTTGATAAAACAGCCGTGAACGTGAATGGTAAACGAACTGTTTGAAATTAAAAATAAAAAAATTCATCCTGAAACTTATTAATTTCTATCCTTGCAGCTGGAGATAAGTCGAATTGCAGCAATAGGCATTTTCAAAAAGAAGATAGCCTTTCATTGGGACCACTTACCCCGCCACCACCTTTACCTCCGCGAAACAGCAGCAGTCAAGGCTATGATTTCACCACAAATACTATCGCTAATAGTTCATCATTTATGGATCGTTTTATTAGCAATGCAGTAGGTAACAAACCAAATGTGCCTGCGGCGGAATTGAGCCACGTGCTAGATCGTCGAAAAACTAGCTCTCGCTTATATGAAATGGTTACTGAGCGTCGTACTGTGGATTCAGAATTATTAGATTTTTATTTTATGGTAAAATCTTTAAGACAACATTATTTGTATAACGATGAGACTACAAATGTCGGCCATATAATAGCTTCAGAATTCAATTATCATTATCCGGTTGAAACTAGCATAAAAATACTGGTGCATCCGGCAATAAATATTCTTTTACCGGAAGCGGAGGCTAACTCGCCTAATAAGGCGCAATTTAAAGGTTATGGTGTACCGGTTGTATTTACATGCGATAGTAGGTGACATTTCTATAACCATAACCCATTTTTGTTAATTTGTTTTTTATTTTTCCTTTTAGTAAATACTCCCGTAGAATTGGTGATAGTGCAGGCGTTTTGCTGTCTCGAAGGTCAAATACGTGGCTCTGTGAATGATTGTGCCGCAAAACCCATTGGGGTAGCAGAATGGTTATCAAATTTATCGAAACTCAGTCAACTAGAATGCGTTCACAATAGTTTAAAAATGGAAAAGGATGTCCAGTTGGGTTTATGTCTAAAAACAGAAGGCAATATGCAAGTTATAGCACGGACTCAACGTGATGATTATAATGATTGCGATTTACGCCCTGAGGATGTTTTACCTAATGAAATGGCCACCACAATAACTTACGATAATATGATGATTTTAATTGAAACTTTGGAGACAGAGATCGATAAATTGGAGTCGGCGGCTGGAGACTATAATTCTCGCTCTATGCTTTCTTGTTCCGGTGTTGTACAGGGTGTTAAAGCCATTTGTGCCTTATTGGGTTCTATTGATACCCTAGAAATAGCCGCTTGCGTAGGAGAATTAAAACATCTATGCGAAGGAGGTCAACGTAAATATTCCAGTTCGTCCAATAATCCTGAAATTCTCAGTGATTGCGGCGATTATGCTGAAGTGAATTTGAGACCGCGTTCGATGTTGGAAAAAATTAGACTAAAATGTAATCAGTTGCGTGATGCCGTCCAAGAGCTAATCGAGCTTTATTCAAATGTTTTTCGAGTTGATTTTTCCGTGAAAACCGTCGATTACTCCAGTAGTAAGTAGTAAAGAAAATAAATTTTACTCGTTTTCTCTTTCAATATCAAACATTTTTTCCTCAGCTCCTCTACATATCTCATGTGTTTTAAAACCGGTAGTGGTCAGTATTAATTGTCTACATCGTCCGCCGCCTCTATGGAAATACGATAATTATTCGCTAGGTGTACAAATTAATTACGGGTCACGTTTCATCTCAGATCCGGTCGTGACAAGATGCTCAAATGATACAAGTGGTGGATTGTTTGCGCGTTTAAATTTTTCTGCTTGGATTACGTTTGAGAAAAATCCCATCTGCACTTTACCACGGGAGGCACGTTTATTATTTGTCTTATATGGTATACAAATAGCGGAGAATGAACCGAATTCTAATGAAAGTACAGAAAAGCGTCAAATAACCACCGAATTGGGTTGGTGTGCAATACAGCTTTTTGATTATAAAAGAGAAATGATTTGTGGTTCATATTTGTTGTCTATGTGGCCGGCCACAGCAGACAAATTTCTGGGGCCTGCTCCGGCTCGGGGATGTCACCCGCAGCCTGATTTTTGTCCGGTGTTAAGCATTGAAATCCCGCCATACGGAGGGCGCATACAATTTCCGGAACCTCTGAAGAATCCAAAACCAGCCGCTAAGTAGTTACCCCCAATTCATTACTAAACATTTGTGGAAGCATTCACTTTTTTTATAGATACGATTTTAATTCCTTGGATACTAATTTGCAACAAGAACTGTTGGATACCGCCGAACAAGGGTATCTTGGCGCTACCGACAAACGTGAAGTATTTTGGGAGAAACGCTTATATTTGCACAACTTTCCGTACGCTCTAGCCAAAGTTTTGCATGCTGCTCACAGTTGGGATTATGCCAGTCTTATGGATTTACATTCTCTTTTACATTCTTGGTCGCCTCTATCACCCCTGCAAGCATTGGAATTACTATTGCCTCGTTATCCGGATGCCAAAGTGCGAGAAAAAGCAGTGGAATGGATTTCACAGCTATCCAACGATCAATTAGCGGACTATTTGCCTCAGTTATTGCAAGCGCTCAAGCATGATACATATGAAGCATCGGCTATGGCTAAATTCTTACTTTGTAAGTGTTTGGAATCACCACGTATAGCCCATCATATGTATTGGCAGTTGGTGCATTCATTGCCGGGGGATGATCCACAAAATTCCATTGATTCGTCTTCGGTAGCAAATGAATTGGATGCCTCTTTAATAACACAAGCTCGTTACTATCGTCGCAATAAAATGATGCTACGTGCTCTGTTGGCAATATGCGGTGAAAAGTTGTCCAAGCGTTTTCTTCTCCAAAATCTTATGTGTAAAGTACGTTTCTTATCCCATACCTATCGATATCGCATACAAGTTTTCTTTGTAATACTTATAATCCGGCTTCCGGCTGTCATAAACAAAAGCGACAAAATTCAAAAGTCTCCTTACAGCCGGGAGATTTCCGGTGGAAAGCTTGGATCTGGTATAATCACAATTATTGTAAGCATTTCACATGTACAGGCAGTCGTAATAATATGAATAAATCATTTTGTTTGTTCATCTGCCTGCCAACAGTAATTGGATTAGAAAAGTAAAATATATTTAATAAAAAGTAGACATAATCCGCTTCCAAAAGCTTGAGATTCAACATTGAAACATTGGTCGTGGCCATCATAAGTGTGTTGCAAAAATTGTCTGCAATGGGCGTCTTTTTTTAAAAACTGCCAGACTGTGAAGAATAGTATTCAAGATTCCTTTCCAATCGAATACATACTTTTTTTTCATACTTGTAATCTTTTCCTTCATTCTGAAAATTTGGTTTTAGAATTTAGCGAATATTGCAGAGTCGGTCAAAGAAGCTAAAGAATCTATGCGTCAAAAGATCTTATGCGCCGGTATGGACGGCGTGCATCAAGAGTTGTTAGACAAACCTACTTCATTGCCGTTGGGTCCCGAACTAGAAATTATCGGAGTTAATGTGCGCAGTTGCAGTTATTTCAATTCAAATACATTGCCCTTGAAAATCTCCTTCATAGGATCCGACCATGAACTGTTGCCAGCGATATTTAAGGTAAACTTAAAAAATATACATATACCCTACTTTTTTATATCCAATGGTCGCTCTTAGCGAGTTAAATTATTTAATGAACAAAAAATAAAAAAGATATGCTTTAGTAGTTAATAAGTCTAAAAGTTACAGTGAACTTCTAGAATGATTTATCGTTGCGTTTTTCTACCCTACTTGCATGATTCGCATATTTACGTGAAAACTACTTATTAGATTTTATTTTTCTAAACAAGCGAACTTTTGAAAAGTAATACTTTGAAAATTCTTACAAAAATCTATTCAAACGTACGACACGTTCTATATATCTATAGTCTCAGAATTTTAAAAATTGCAAATAGAAATGGTAAGCGAATGCATCGAACAGCATGAACTGAGTTTGTTGTTTGTCCTGATCAGTTCTCTCGTGGATGATGGGTAGATATGCAGAACGTGTAAAAGTATTTTTGAATTTTTCCCCTAATTATACTAAATTCATAATTGTCAGGTAAAGCTAATCAAGTTCTATTTTAATTTTGTTAATTTGAAGGCTGGCGATGACTTGCAACAAGACATGCTTACAATACAATTGATACGTGTTATGAATAAAATGTGGTTGGCTGAGGGTTTGGATTTGAAAATTGTAACTTTTAATTGCGTGCCCACCGGCTATAAGAAGGGTATGATTGAGTTGGTATCCGGTGCTGAAACGTTAAGAAAAATTCAAGTTGAATATGGTTTAACGGGCTCATTTAAGGATCGTCCTATAGCCGAATGGTTAGCGAAACAAAATCCCAGCCAATTGGAATATCAAAGAGCAGTAAAGAATTTTACGGGTAATAGATGCACGATCTTCCTCAAAATTAAATGCTTCACTATTTGAAATCATTTTACAGTTTCTTGTGCGGGTTATAGCGTGGCGACATACATATTGGGAATTTGTGATCGCCACAATGATAATATAATGTTAAAAACATCTGGCCATTTGTTCCATATAGATTTTGGAAAATTTTTGGGTGATGCTCAAATGTTTGGCAATTTTAAAAGGTAGAAAATAGTTTTTTTTTTTTTTTTTATTATTGTAGACCTATGCTTAATATTTAAAATATTTTAATAGAGATCGTACACCATTTGTTTTAACTTCCGATATGGCTTACGTTATAAACGGAGGGGATAAGCCTTCTACAGACTTTCACTACTTTGTAGACTTATGTTGTCGTGCCTTTAATATCATACGTAAACATGGCGATCTAATTCTACATATGTTAGCCTTAATGGCTACGGCCGGTATACCAGGAGTAACAGCAGATGCTGTAACTTATGTAAGAAGGGCACTACTACCATCCCAATCGAATCCTGAGGCCGCTGCCTCATTTGCTAAAATGATACAATTTTCATTAAAAAGTTGGTTCACCCAATTCAACTTTTTCTTGCACAATTTAGCGCAAATGCGTTTCACCAATGATGAAGGCAGCGGAGAATTGTTATCATTTGTTCCTAGAAAATATACGTAAATATTACTACCAAATAATTTTTAACAACTGACATAATTGTTAGGTGATTTTTATTTTTATTTAGAATGCAACAAGATGGCCGCTTGAAAAGTGTTATGGTTGTGCGCTGTCAAAAGCATTACGATATGGAAAAATATTATACATATATACTAAGAGTTACTAGGCATGGTCAACCAGATCCTACACATCTATTCCGTTCCTATAAGGAATTCACCGAATTTCATCAAAAATTATGTTTACATTTTCCATTAGCCAAATTACACAGGTAAGCGATGTAATAATATATACTAGAAAGTAAATATCAAAATATAGGGAAGAAAATATCCCTCGGATATCTTCGGATATTGCGTAGAAGAGAAAGGCAGGCACTCTATTTATAAATGATTTACTTACATTTATTCTCTGAAATTCGTAACATTCCAATTTTTCGTAATCTACTTTATCCTAAATATTTTCATGCATATGTGCAAGTGTACGTTTGACGCGTGCTTTGATCGTAATGTTATATCTTGTAACTGCATATAAAAGACGGTTCAACGAAGTTAGGCGATTGTGCATTAAAATATACGTAAAATATACGTTAACTCCAAATGTTATGTTTGCATTTTCGCCCTATATCGTGTCTTAAATTACAAGCGTTTATGATATAAACTTGCATGCAGACAATGAGTACATAAAAGTTAAAAGAAAGAGTATTACGTAAATAGAAAGACAGAGCAAGTAAGAATTGTGATAGTGATAGATGACCGATAAATAGATCTCAATTGTACGATTTCAGACAGTCAGATAAAAAACAAGTAACGAACACTATAGTCGGGCAAGGCCGACAATTAAATATCGTGCACTACATTGTCTAACACAATTAAATTACTATTATGATATAATTTTCATCGTGAAGCATGGAAAATTGTCCCTTCTTGTCATATGAACTTAAGTTTTCGTGATATGTGGGGGGTTCAAAAGTTGCCCGGCCGGCCCACAATTTTCATACCAATTTGAAATGCCGAAATACTAGTACTTAAGAACGGAGAAATTTTGAAAATTATAATTTTTTCCATATAACGACTTTTTTGAATAGGGCGTTATGTGCAGAGTGGTGCAAAAAGTGAACCGATCCCAACCATTTTCAACAGCATTCGTTCTTGGGTCAAAACACGTCACTGTACCAAATTTCATCAAAATATCTCAAAAATGGCGATCTGTGGCTTGAACACAACATTACATGGACAGTCATCAGACGGACAGATAGGCTTAGATTAATTCAGATTATGATTCTGAATCGATCGGTATAATAAAACATAAAAAATTAACTGTACCAAATTTGGGCCATCTCGGCCTATTGCCTGGTTCCTACTCTAATAAGGATTTTTTCATACAAAAATGAACTCATGACATGTGTAATGTGTCCAAACCAAAACCATTTAATTCTTGCTACAGAAAATCAGGAACCATGTGTCGTAGCGGGCATGTTAAGTTGTTTTGACAATAGCAGAGATGTTTCCATTATGTGAAGGCTGTCTTCCCAAATTGCATAACAATACTTCATTATAATAATTTGCGAATCGCCGTAGAAGTTAATAAAATTGACAAAAGGATTAAAAAGCAATTTTTTCAAAGGATAAATAAGTTGATAAAAAGAGAGAAATGGGAAGAGAGAAACGAATAGAGGGAGAGATAGTTAGATTAAGAGAGAGAAAGATAGAGAGAGAGAGAGAGAGAGAGAGAGAGAGAGAGAGAGAGAGAGAGAGAGAGAGAGGGAAATAGAGAGAGATGAAGCGAGACCGATTGAGAGTGGGAGAAAGGGAGAGGCAGAGACTCAGAGAGAGTGAGAGAGAGAGAGAGAGAGAGAGAGAGAGAGAGAGAGAGAGACGGGGAGAGATAGAGACGGGGAGAGACAGCGACGGGGAGAGACAGAGACAGAGATAGAGACAGAGACAGGGTGAGCGAGGGGGAGATATATTGGGCGAGGTAGAAATAGTGGCAATTGCTGTGTGATCTTATAGGTGATTTCTCAATGCTTTTTTTATTTATCATCGCTTGCACATAGAGAGAGAAATAGAGAGAAAGTTAGAAATCCCATAATATGTATGTTCAATTCATTCATTGAATACAATACAACATACTCATAGCAAATTGTTCTTGAGCAGAGTTTATTGCTAATGTTTTAAAACTGTTTGTATTGTTCGGTTGTCGAAATTGAACTGAAGTCATTATTAAAATTTTCTCCTATTACTAGTGCTAATAATTCTTATAGCTACACTATAGTTAGTGGTTAGCACATACAAGCGATGGGATTGCTCATGCATTATGGATGAAAAGCTAAAGCAAATGTACAATGCTTTTTACAATGGTAAAAGTATGTATATATTTTTGTGTCAGCGTAAATAGCAATGTAAAACTGGAACTGGTCTGCCTGCAAGTCTGTCTATTAATTGATATTATCTAGAGGGGTACACTTGATCTTTTTCCCGTAACTCTATTCAAGTTGTGTTCGAAAACCCGAAAGGCAAACGTTTCATGGCTCTCTGCCCACAATCGAGCAATAATCAAATATTTTTTGCTTAAATTATGCCTTCAAAATAGAAAACGTTTAAGTTAAGCCCGGCAATCGATGGCTCGCTTACAATTCCCAAATGCGCACATGTCTAGAATATATGAAGTAGGCCGGGTATGTAAACTCGTGCAATTACCCATAAATCCTATAAAACTATTCCGTCATTACCTATTAAATTTCGCATGCCTTGGATTAACATCATTGCAATAAAAATTGTGATCTTAATGTTACGTTTAAGTCACCATTATTGGTGACCTATTATAGCCGTTCTATATATATTTGCCTATATATTCATTTTGTCAAAATGTTTCCAACGCCCAGATGGAAGCAACAACAGTGATCCCACAAAGTATATATATATTTGATCAGCATCAAATTTTAAATCGATTTAAGCATGTCCGTCTGGCGGTCTATCCGCCTGTGTAATGTCTGTTGTAAACATTCTCCTTTCCGCATCGACACTAAAAAGATTGGCAGAACCATTGGAAGTTCCTGCACGCCGGTTGGTATTGAAAATGGGCCAAATCGGTTGAAGCACCCGCCCACAGCATCACATAATCTGAGAGAACAACTGTGTTTTTTAAAAGTAACGAAAAATTGGTTTTTCGCTCATTACTCATAAATCACTGCAAATATATGTACAAAAATTTGAACGCATATTCATGCAAAAAAATGAAAAAAATTGACCATGCCCACCCACTATTATAGTGTATCAAAATTTAATTATTTTTTGAAAACCTTTGTAACGCGCAGAAAACCGATAAGGTATGTAAATTCTTGGCCAGTTTCAAATTTGGAATGCAGCTGAACATGTCTGTCCATCTGTCTATTTGCGCAACTCTGTAGTATTTGTGGTAAACGGTCTCACGTTAGTGAAAGTGAAGATATCGCCTAAAAATTTGCAAGAGAATTTGGAATTCGCCTAAGCTTTTCAAAGGCCTACAACGCCACATGCCTCTACGAAAAAAACTTTTATTCTGAAAATAGAAAATATCAACTCCGCCAATTCTATATTATAGGGTATGGGGATTTTGTTCTTTTACTTCTTTTACTTCTTTTTTTGTTTGGGTAAACGGTGATGGGTGCAAAAGATTCGGTCCTGACGGAATTTAATTTTCTTACTTGTTACTTGTTGTTCATTAAAATGTACACATGTTTCGTAAAGTTTCAGTTTATTAATCAGATATATTCTGCGCTTACATCGCTTGCTTAGGCTTCACTACTTTCATTTGCATTGTGCCGTACTTCTAAATTTATTATCTCCTGGCGGTATTCCCGAGCATCGCGTGGAGCAGTTATGGGAGATTTGATGGAATTTAATTTTAAATTTTCTACTTCTAAGTCATCTTCGTAAGACTGATCTCGCTTCAATTGCGCTAAAGGATTTCGATAAGACGACTCCCTCGAGGTATCTACGGATGCCATTTTATTTTCAATCATATGTTCGTTTCTATCTTCTGCATCGTTGGAACGGAGTTCCTCCGTTAAATTTCTATATTTCCTAATAGCCGACCAGCTATCTTCGGCTTCTTCATTATAATTCAGTTTTATCAAACTTAATCTGGTCTGTTGTAAGCCAGTTTTCATGCTCGCTTGATCATCAGGTTGATCAGGTTTTTCTTGCAGGACATCGTATTCATCATCGCTCATATCAAATGTAACTCTACTTTTGCGCAATTTGTTCTTGTCACTCGTGCCTTCGCTGATATGGAATTCTTTGCGTATTAAGGGTCGAAAATCTTTTGCCTCTTTTTCTTTGCTCTTCAAACTTTTCCTTAAACAATCTAATTGTTGTTCCAATTTTTCAAAACTGTCCGAATCTTCTTCATCGTTCGTCTTGCCATAACTGGCCGGCTGTTGCATCTGCGAAATGGTTTCAATATCTGGACAATTATTTTTGCTATATACATACGAATGTCGTATTTTTGAAAATTCTTCTTCAATATTCTTTACGAAATCTTCATGAATATTCTCTCCGAATTGCCCCCACAAATGGCGATCGTCGTAATCGTTATTATCTCTGTTCGATATTAGCGAATTGCTATCGTGTTTCGTATAACTCATTTTTTCGGAAGCTTTGCAACTTGCACTGCCTAATCGGGCAGAACTCTGTTTTTTATCCTGGTATAAGTGTATTGGTGTATGTTGTAGTAGAGATTTTTGAGATAGTTGATACTCATCGTGCGAGAGATTTTGATATTTATTAAAATCCTTGAGGCCGAGAGATTTTGAATCTGATGAATTTTGAACGAAATCGAAAGATAGGTTTTTTAAAGGCACGTTGTTGTGAAGTTCGAACGCCCCCCTAAGATAGTGTAAATTTTCTCCTTCTTCTAGGCCGGTAGGACGTCTCTTGCTTAACGCTGAATTTCTACTTTTCCGATTAATTTCGAATTCTTCGAAGACATTGAAGGCAACATGTTGATCTTTCGATTTCTTCAACTGATTTGAGCTTTCCATATCAGAACAAGCGCCATATCGGGCATCTTTTGAAATCAAACCGCTTAAACTTTTCTTTTCCAATTCGAAATTTAAAAAGTCCTCGCTATCAGCGATTTCGAGCAAGTTTCTCTCTACATTTCCAATACTATCGGTATGAGGACTCGAACAATAATCATATGGTTGGTGTCTATTTCCGGGAATAGTCAAAAGGTTATTGAATGTTGCAAACTCTGTTAAATCACGTGTGTCCCGATCCGATAGTTCATAACCCGTCGGACGCCGTGCTTTTATAGCGACATTGCAGGCACTATTCTCCGAATTATTCTCGTCACTTAAATTTGAAGGATTTTCAAAAGTCACGTGACGGATAGTTGAACGATTGCTGCCTAATGGCGCATTTTGGAAAATGTCAGCGTCTCCTTCATGATTGATCAGCTTTCGATGCTGTTCACATCCAATGGAAGAGGGATTTGCAGAGTGTTCTGGTTTTGAACAGTGCTCATGACATCGAATGGAATGATTTACGCCTTTATTGTTGTCACTTGCAGACATTACGGTATTGGAGAGCGAAGCATTACCAAGTGTCAAATTTTCTGTAAAACCCTTCTGTACGTGATATTCAAGTTCCTTTTTGTTGGACGCATTAAATTGAGAATTGGTTTTCGTCTTGTTTACATTTATAAACGAGTACTTGCTTAAACGTTTTGCAATCATTTTGTGGACATCTTTGGCTCGAAATTGTGTGGGCCAAATAAAATTCGAAGGACTTTTTTCCTTTAAATCGTCAACGCACTTTACATTCATCTGAAGCGATTTTCTATTGTCGGAAAATTTTAATGATGGATTTGAAATTTTTTCTTGACTCGTTGGAACTGAGTCATAGAAGTCATGACTCTTATTCTCCAATCTTCCTAAGTCCCTAAAGATGTGAGAATCTTTCAAAAGATCCCAGCCTTCGTTCAGTTGATATCGTTGAAAATTTGCAGGACACCCTTCTGTCGGGGTCTTAGTGCTTTCAGGTCGCTCGCCATTCTTAAGAATCGGCTCCTCTTGCAAAGGTCTCGCGTCTACAGCGTTACTAGCGGAATCCGAGGTCGTCGTACATTTCTTCTCCTGTGCTTTTGCGCTTAAATTTTCTTTACAGTTCTTCAGATCTGTTAACATCTGCAAGTCATATATGTATTGAACTTGCGAATCGATTTCTTTACATTTGATAGAACTGTTCCGATTTTCTTGCCGTGCAACGACTTTTTCATTGCTATTAATACAACCTTCATTGCGATTACAAGGCCCAATTTCCGACGATGATGCCAAGACTTTCGGCTGCGTAAGTGGGCGGTTGAACTCCTCGCATATTAAAAAGGCGCCCTGAGCAGGTTTTTCTGAAGTTCTTGATGTTGAAGCTGATGCTGAATCATATAATGTGCCTCCTGAGAGCGGGTGTGGCAAAATTTGTTCCTGCGAAAGCAAAGACGGCGCACTATTCGATAGTTTTCTGGCATGAATCGCTGTAAATAAATGTTAACACTTTTATTAACACTTGAGCCTACGGGATATTTTATTGTTCTCTTAATTACGTAATAATTCCGTTGGGCTATTTTGAATACTAAAATTTTCGTCTTGACGGATGCGAAAGATACCTTGAATTTCCGCTGCACTGTGTGAAATCTAAGTGAGAAAAATTCATAAAAATATTATTATCATCGAAAAGCTAATTAAGTTTCTGCATCCATTAGACGCGTCAAACGCGTAAAATGCATTCAGCCTTCAGGTCACATTCTACTGTGTACAAAGACACAAACATTATAGACAGACCCAGATCCTATAATGTAAATATATCCGATTACAAGTTGACCTTTTATTTCCCGTCTGCCTCCTCTGCCTTATTCTTTGTTTGCCGAGCACCACCCTCCACCACGCAAATATTCTCTCAATGATTTTTAATGTTTAATCTAAAAAGTAAGCCAGTCGCGCCTATAAAAACAACCCCAAGATCAAAAAAAAAACAAAAAAATTGTCGAAAAAATTAATTTTATTATTAATTAGGGTACAGTGTGGCAGATGTCGAGTTATTTACAGCCATTTGAAAAAGGTGGAATATAATATAGCGTGCGTCATAAAATTACCGCCAATCCAGAGTGCAATGTAATTTTCTTCTACTCTTTACTGTGAAAAAAAAAACAAGCGATAATTTTGTGTTTTCTTAATAGATTTTTTTTAGACATAAATAACAGGTAGACAGACAGGTAGCTAGCTATAGTCTTCTCGCTTCATTTTGATTTATACGATAGTTTTTAATTGTTTCATCTATTTTGCTAGAACATTAAATATCACTGAGTTTCGTATTGTTTATTGTTTTTGCTTCCAAGGACCGACCGACCGAATGTCATGATGTGATATAATATGCCCTTGGGCGAATATAAATTTCTTAGTTAATTCTAATGCAATTTCACTTTTATTCCCCGATATCAGCGCCATATGCTTTTTTAATTTTTTTTCTTATAAATGTTTCTAATTGAACTAACTATCTAAGAGCGTTTAGCTTGGACCGAAGTTCGGAGTTAAAGTTAAGAGAATCGCATACATTACCTGCTGCGAATAGCGTTTGTCTTTAGAGAATATCCACTTATTCCGTCGGCGTGACGAAAGCAGCGGTGCGGTGACATTCGTTCCTCCTTCAACGGTCGATTCGTTTTCCTTCGCTGCTTGCTCGAGAGATGAACGACGCTTAAACCACCATATCTTTATGCCTAATATCGAAACAATCATGCACAAGAGCATCCACAAGCTTAGGCAAAATGTTATATCGAAAACGCCTAAAACGAGTAAGCAAAGCAAGAACAAAAATAAACAAATTTCTAACTCAAATGAAAACGTAGCGTGCACACAATAGTTACCCCAGAAAAGAAGAAAAAAAAAATGTTTAAAAATATGACAAATAAAAAGTCGTATAATAAGATGTATTGATAAGGGTGGTAGTGGTAGGTAGGTAGGGTGAAGAGTAGTAACTAGTGCAAACATTTAACCGGAGTATTCCAAATTGATTTGCTTACAATTAACTCTCTATCCGAAAATCGGAAAGGTGCGACTTATTGATCGTAATTCTTGGTTAGATTGCATTTAGTTAACGATTTCTGGTATGAAAATCGCTTACGAAGAACACGAGAAGGAAATTGCGTTCGGCTTGGACTTTATTTATTAATATCCCTTAAATGTACTTGATTGGAATCGATGAAGCGAAGACCCACTCACTCGATTTCCCGATCGTATATTATATATTGTAAATATTGCAAGTCACTTATTTATCCCAGTCCGGCCTTTTTTTGTTTTTTCTTCTCATTCAGCTGAATTTCGAAATTGTGTTAAGGAATCAATCACACATAGTATATAGCACATGCTTCGTATGCATTTATATCACTTATGGTGTATACAAAAAAATTAAAAATTCCATGATTTATTTACACGAATTCTTACGAATCATAGCGTTATATATATTAACTTTCGATAGAAGATTTATTTGGAACGAGATTTATGCACATAGCGATGTGTATTCAAGTAGGTAGTGAACGCATCAAATTGCAAAATAACGAAAGTTTATATCCAAGATACGTAACGCGTAACGCTAAGGCAAAAGTAGAAAAAGAGTTAATGATCTTCAATCGGTTTACGACTAATAGTAGAGCACCACCGAATGAGATAAGTTACTAACCATTTATTTAACTTTCGCAAAATTCCGTTGCCGAAACGGGTTTTTCGCGCTGATCGCTGAATTAATGGCTTGAACTCGAGCGTACAGATTATGGTTATACCATGTACTTGGGAGCAAAAATACGAGCGCGCCTATTGAAACAAGCTAGACTTTTTCTTAGTCTATGTATAAAAAAAAAAAAAAAAAAAAATTTAAAAAAAAAAAAAAACCGACATATTTTTCATTCAATTGTTTGTACCCTAATGTTGATAAAAAAAAAAAAAAAAAAAAAATTTGAAAACTTATCGTTCAACCTTGAAGGTACCGATAAAAACGTTCCCCTTACAGTCATATGAGTCAAAAACTGAACACATCTTGTATTTGGGAATAGAAAAAATTCACTCTATCACAAGACCGCGCTTGTTGCACTTGTTGATTTGATGGATTACCTCGAGAGTTTGCTGCTTGATGATGATTATCCAAAATTGTCATTTTGTAGTCTTTTTTTTTTTTCTTTATTTATTTATTTTCTTTTATTTTATTTTTATATACATTATAAGCTTTACTTCTTTGTTTGTGTCTTCTCTTCCTTGACTTTTCCGAGATTTTTACGCTATTTTTCGTATATGTTAACTTCACCGCAGCAGTAGACCTTTTGTTTTGCGCTTCATTTTGTTCGTTTTGTTGTAGCTCTGGTAATAAGAAAAAAACAAAAAAAGAAAAAAAGATGTTTCTTTTTATCTTTATATTTCATTCATTTATTTTTTTCATTTTTTCCAGCGACACCTTTCCCAGTTTTTTTTCTTTTATTAGTTACTCAATAAAAAGCCCATTTATTTATAAGTAATTTTGTTACTCATTTTCAAGTTATTATTTGTAAGTTGTCGTGTACTTAGTTAAGAAACATATGTTTTTAATTTAAATTTTTTATTTTATATCGCGTATTATTAGTGTTTTCTGTAACGTGTGTTACTTATTCAATTATAAATACTCGTGTATGGAGAATTTTTTTTGGAATTTTGAATGCATGTAAAAACCGGGGGGGGGGGGGGGGGGGGGGGGGGGAGTTGGAAGAGTTTTTTTATAGTTTTATTTATTTCATATATTTATTTATAGTTTACCCAGTGGCATCCATGTGGGCCGCTCGAATGTCAAATCGGTGGCTGAGCGACGTTTACCGGAAATACAAAAATTTCTCTTATCTCTGTTCAATTCAGCCGATGAGATAGCACACTCGGATCTGGTTTACACTTTCTTCCATCCGTTGCTACGAGATCAACAAGAGGCGAATTTGGAAATGTCAAAAGTCAGAGGTGATGCATTTTTAATAAAACCTTTTACTCACCTATATATAGGGAATCGGGAATTAAACAAAAGAGATTCAAAGTCATTCTGTAACAATATTATTGTAACATTTCGATTTTCTCTAAAAACACATATCTCATGTCTGATTATGTCTGTATTTGGATACCGGATTTGTCCGATATCCGATACATTTTCATTTTTTCTATCCGTTGTGTTGTCTCAATTAATTCATTTGTAAGAAATATACAATCGCGGAACAGTCTGTCAAAAGAAGAAGCGTACTTCCCGCTATCAGCAACGAGGTGAAACATGAAGAAATGTTCAAAAAAGAAAAAAAAAAAAAAAAACAAATTACATCAACATCGATCTTGGGTAGATAGCGTTTTGAAATTTGTTATAATTGCATAAAACATTTTAAGTAAATATGTCCGCGTTCAGTTTATTGAGACGGTGGTAGTGGTCAACACGAAATCGTTTAAAGTTGATGAGTAGTGTATTGCCGCGGTAAAGTTTTCTGATTCGTTTTTCAAAATTTATTTTTAAATAACATTTTCAGAGGTACGTCCACAAACGTGGCGGGAATATAGCAACGAAGTAGGTCAGTTAAAATTATCTCTGCAATATCGTCGCGAAGTTTTGACAGTAATGGTAAGATATAAGATAACTTTGTATTTGTGTTAATTGAAATCAAAAAAAAAGTTTTTCATCAAATATTTTGCAGATACATCACGCGAAAGGTTTGTCTTTGCTGCAGGGCGGTCAAGAACCCAATACCTATGTTAAATGCTATTTGAAACCGGACGATAAAAAGGCTACGAAACGTAAAACAAAAGTAGTTCGTAAAACTTGCGTGCCGAGCTATATGGAAACTGTAAGTGTTTAATAATATTGAAAATTCCTTACCTACGCTATACAAATTTTTTTGCTTATACTATATCTTTATCTTAGTTGGAGTATCGCATGCCTTTGGAGGTAATAAAAAATCGGGTTTTACATGTCACTGTATGGTCCCATGACACTTTACAAGAAAATGAATTACTCGGCGGTTTTCAAATCGATTTGAGTCAATATGATCTGCGCAAAGAGCTGATTGATTGGTTTCGTTTGGGTTATATGTCACGTTATTGATAAATAATAAAAATATCTATTAAATCATTTCAGTTGTTTAAGGAATTGTTGTTTAAAGAAATATTGCAAAAGTTTTTTATATAAATATGGATATGTTATATATATATATATGTATATATATGGATATGTTATATATATATATATATTTATAACATATACATTCATTCATATATACGTGTATGTATTCGTCTTTGAATTTATATTGCATTCCAAATTTTAAACTTCTTTTAGAAGAAAGCACAATAATCACTATTATTATCATTATTATTTTTAAATAATATTAACCTCTTTATTAAATATCTTTAATATCATCAATCTCAAATGTTTTTGATCTACTTTTAAAATTTTTCTACATATATTTAGTATTTCATGATTTTTGTGAATAATTTTATTAAATTCATTATACATATGTTAAAATCTAATGATATTTTCTATTATTTTATTTAAATTTATATAACTTGTCTAATTTACTTTTTCTTCTTCTTCTTCTTTTCCTTTTTTTTTTTTAATTTTACACGAGTAACATATGTTTTTTTGTTAACATTGCTTGCAACTTGCTTCGCTTTATTAGTACGTCCCTGTGTCCAGATACTCATATACGATTGAGTATCGGGAGTGCATACTTCAATACAAATTGTTTTTATTTTTTATTTTTTTTCTCTTTTGTCGTGAATTGTATTTGTGTGTTATTAGTTAAAATATTTAAAAAAAAAAATAAAGACAAAAATAAAAATTAAAAAAAAAAAAAAAACTAATTAAAATACAAAATTTGTTTGTTTTTCTTTTTTGCTTTTTGTTTGGTTTTGCTCCGCTCAATTTAGCTTATCTTGCATTCTATGCTTATCTACAAAATTGCATACGATCGTTAGGAGGAAAAGTGCATGAATTGCTCTTCTTTATTATTATTTATTAATAATTTTCGTTTTGCTTATAAAACTTAGATTTATATTATAGATATATTCTTATCGCGTTTGGAATGGTCTCGCTAGCTAACGGCTAAAGTTTTGTCATGACACAGAAATCCATTAGAACATAATACATAACATGGCACCACCTTGATGATAGTTTCGAGACCACTCTAATCACATGCAAAATTTTCAATTATATGCAAATTTTATGTTTTTTTCAAAATATCGCAAAAAAAAAAAATGGTTCAAAATACCAAAATTCAAAAGCGAACGAACTAATTTATATTTCACAATATATTCTGTAATGCGATGACGATGAATAAAAAGGGAAATATTTGAAAATATTATAAGTTAAATTGTTGGTGCGCGTGTGTGCACATTACAAAGGAAATTTTCGATCGATCTACGTTTTATTATATCAATCGAGAGGACGTCGATTTCTGAATTAATGTAAGAATGTCTGTCCGCCTGTCCGTCTGTTCGTATTTAATGTTCACTGATATAATTTTTTCCAGCTTACAGTTGGCATATTCGAAACATTTTAAAGAAATCTGGTAAAAAAAAATGTTTTGAATCCAAAATGAATGGTACTGAAAACGAGTTACCTCGGACCGTTTCTATGACCACTTCGCGTTTTGAGAAATTTGTTAAGTTGAAGAAAAACGGGCGATGAAAAATAGTTTCTAGTTGACCAAAAAGGAAATAAATGTGATAATTTTGATGAGGTGGGATCATGCGTCTTGAACCCCTTCTTACATAAATGCTTCTACAAGAAATAAAACCTAGTATGGTAAGAGAATCTAATTTATAATATTTTTCAATGAAAATTAGGCCGATGCGTCATTAATTTGATATACAAATTTACTGAGGCTAGTTTGTGCTACGCAGGTATACTTTTCGAGTCCTACATATATGAGCGCTCTTATGCCAAACGTACGCATTTATTATGTACGACAAGGAGGTATAATTATTCGATTTTATGTCGAATATGGGCGAGGAATTGCATTAGATAAAGTGGTGCAGATTGTTCAGTAATCGGCTCTTGCCGACTGTTTTTTTTTTTTTTTTAATTTCGAAAGGTGAAAAAAATGTCGGCATATCACAATGCACATACAAGCAAGCGCGAATACCATAAGCATTCATCAGTTGCCGTAATTAGTTAGCGAAATTTAGATGCACGAGGTTTTGATCTCTTTAAATCGCCTCCTGCTCTAATCAACCGGTCAATACTATAGACTAAATCAAGATTTTAGAAGATCGAATATAATCTTAACACTAATCGATAATTGTTTTTTTTCATTCTTATATACAATTTCACTGTCTTCGTCAATCGCTTATCACTCTTCGAAGGCTCGTAAAGTAGATTTGATTAGCTCGCATATAGATTTGATTAGTTTAAGATGCTAAGCCACCTGAGTAAATGTGTGCTTGCTTTTATTATTGCTATTATTATTTTTATACCCATCATCGAAGGGGGAGGGGTATATTCATTTTGTCAAAACGCTTGCAACGTCCACAAGGAAGCATAAGAGACCCCATAAAATATATTTATTCTTGATCAGCAACAAGTTCTAAATCGATTTCAGCATGTCCGTCTGTCCGACTACGTAATTTCCGTTGTAAACATTGCCGTGGCCGCATCGTCTTCAAATTTGGCAGAAACATTTTAACAAATTTAATTTTTTAAGGACATGCTTAGTTCTGCTATAGCAAAAGGTATAGCTGCACGAGATCTCATCGCTCAAGGCGGACCCTTTACTAAAAAATGAGGGCCTTACAGCCTTGGGCTTGATTATCTCCTTGGCAACAAGTTACAGGGCTTTTTCAGGTAACGGTAGTTCACCAGAGATAATTTGGAGAATATGCAGCAGCGTCGAACGAGTGAGATCAGTACATCATCTTAAGTGCCTATTTTGAAAAGTTTGGATTTTTTTCGGCTATATACTGGGGAAGCTTGCAGGTCGCTAAATGTGCGAATTAAATTTTCGAACGAATCAGCGACTTGTAAATCAAGAGAGCTTTACTTGGGGGGCGGACCTGTTTGGTTTGATAGCTTAACTAATTTAGAATCAGCCTGGAACAATTTTTGTACGCGTCTGCATTATGACTACGGAATGTTAAACTTGAGTTGATGGTGATATCAAGAAATCGAAAAGACGTGCATTGGTTGAGCTTGATTCCATTGATCAATAGACTGGCAGCCAGCGGCAGAGGATTTTTCTTTTCGATTGTAAGATCAATGAGAAGTCGTTGTATGAGAAGGGAGTGACGTTGTCAAAAATCTAAAGCAGAGTAGAAAAAACAAACGGGATGCAAGCAGATATGTGACTTTTGAGAAAGTCCAGATACCTTTTGTTGTCAGCATCAGTACAGATTTGAAAACTCGAAGAATCACGTTTTGTAGCGCGATGACTTTTTATAAAATTCCTAAAAGGCCAAAAGTCGCCACTAGCACGAAGATCATCAATAGTGCGTGCCCGATGCCTTCTTTTCGCCTTTGTTACTACCGTGTTTCAGTCTTTGTGAATCTCAATATAGTCTGAGAAATTGAAAGGGGTGGTAAATTTGTTGACTTTCTTTTTTAAAGTTTTACGTTTGCGATACAGAGTTGTTAGGGTAGCACATCACCTAGATTTTGGAGAGAGGGATCTGAAGTAATAGAAATTTGTTTGCACAGCTTTTAGTTCGGCTTGAGACGTGTTTTGAATATAAGAGATATCAGGAACAAGAGATACAAGTAGTAGCAGGAGTTATATTAATTAAGGATAATCTCTGGACATGGTTTAATAGAATTTTGGTTTAATAGTATTTCTCTGAAGGGATACCATTGGCAACTTGTTGAACAGACATCTACGCGATATTAAGTGATTAATTTTTCGGATGTGGTTATCACATATATCGAAGCATTATAGCATTTTTGATACGTCATTTGATGGAGAAAAATGTCGAGTTTGTGAAGTTCAGGTGTAAAATGATAGGCAGCGAAAATTGCTTGATCTGATTATATTCACTAACGCCGGGCCTCTATTCGTCGTTGTTGTGTTTCCGTAAACGTGATGTCTGGAACCGTCAAGACGGTCACATAACCTAAACATTTCGTTACGAATATTTGAATATCAATTTGTGGCGGCAAATATAGACAAGCGATCACAGTGACAAAGGGAATACATTTGAGGTAGATGCCTTTTCTGACAAGAAAGTCAACTGCACCAAAACCGTTGTTTCGGTATTTGATGGCCGCAGCGTAGCTCGTAAGTTTAAGGACTCAACTGAATTGGCTTATTACCACTTTATTTATAACGTTTTGCTTCTCAAAAGAAATACTTTATCTTATGAAGCAAATTCCCTATGTTCGCTTTTGTAACTTGTAAAACTTGCAATCATAATTGTAGATGTAAACATGGCCGCAAAATGGAACAACAAAATACACACGATACCAGCTTTACGACCGCAAATTGTGATTTTTTTACCAGGGCTGTTTGTTATTCATTGTTATGAACGAACTTCTTTAAGATATGCAGAACTGCCAACGTACATGTGAAACTTTCTAAATTAAGTCAAAATACAACGTTGTAATATCTCGGAAAGGTGAGCCACAATATAGGAGACATCTCGCTCGCAAATGTTAATTTTCTTAAATTTTGTTGCATTTTCAACTATAATCGTTTTTAGTATTTTAGAAGAATGCAAATTCGAAATATCTACTGAATGTATGTTAAAGTTTTCCTATAATTAGTCATGCGAGTTTGGCGGGTACAGCGGGTACACCTGAAAACGTACAAAGAACGATAAAACAACAAGAAATAAGGACATGACATAAAATCAAGTGAAAATCACTAAGTGTGAATATGGAAAGTAAGAGAGAGGGAGAGGGAAAGAGAGGGAAAGAAAAAGAGAGATTGAATAAATGGGCAAGCTTAATGGAGAGAAAGCTAGAAAAAGCAAGAGAGAGAGAGAGAGTGTGCTTAGTGCCCAAAAATTATTAACAAAAATTAAAAAATAAATTCAAAATGTGAACATACGCGCAGCTCCTTATCCTGTGAATAAAGTTAAAAATCTTTTATTAATTATACATGAACGTACACGTTCTTTAAATAAAAATTCAAATAAAATAAAACTGAAAAAGTAACAAAAACAAGTGCCAGATTTACCGGTAAAATATAAGGAAAGTGTTTGAAAAAATATAAAATTCACTTATGGGGGTGGAAGTCGTATTATATGTTTTCACGAGGCAATTCATGTTTCAACAGTATGGCTGACATTCATTAAGTTGCAACTTGATTCTAACATAATGAAACGTCAGTCAGTGGAGGGCAGAATACATAGCCGGTTGTATTTCTTTCCACTCTATTTTTCTCTTCTTTGGGGCGTTTGAATAAGGAAGGTTCCAATGTGAAACACTAAAGAAAACTTTTAAATAATTTTAACATTCATGTAGGCGCATCTTAAAACTATCAAAAAAAAAAAAAAAGTTAAAAAAGTGCTTTATAGTTCATGAATACATAAATAAAACCAAAAAAAAACAAAATGTTTAAAATTGTGAAAGGATGTAAGACATAACAGTTACTATTAAGAAAAATTTATAAACTGTTATAATATAATAAAGGAAAGTGTGCTGCTTTCTTTCTTTTTGGTTCTGGAAATTTAAAGGAAGAGAATTAAACAAAAAAAAGGACAAGCACTTTCTATGGTTGTTTTACTCTAACGTATTGATATAAGTTACTGTTATAATAAAGTAGTAAAATCCAACCGAAGGCCAAGAAATAAAAATATAATCGATAGCATTATATATTGTATAATCAGCGAGTATTTTCTCTCGTTTTCTCTCTTCTTGTCCATCGCTGTGTGCCCATACTTCCTACACTAAATTCTAACGGTTAAAGTTTCGACGAGTTTTTAGTCGTTAAATGTAAGTGATGAATTGTAACAGTAATTGTGTAATTTTTTATTCGTTAGCATAAAAATATCTATTCGTAACTTGAACGCTCTATTGAATTGAACGTAAAACGGCAACTCTCTTACTTTGCTCCGATTATAAAGACAACATATATATATGTCTGAATTGCACTGAGTGTTCAAAGCATAAACGCATCATCATGTAATATGTTATAATAATTTAAAACAAAACATCGCATTCGCATTAATCTAATCTAACGATTGTAAAACATTATAAAGTGAGAAGTAAAGAAGAGTATCAGAAATAAATATGTGAAATTGGATATTTTGAAACTGTAAAAAAAAAAGTTAAGGTTGAAGAAAACCAAAAAAAAAAAAAAAGAAAAAAAGAAATCAATTAGAATCAATTAATGATGAGAGAAAATGAATCGGTGGTGTAAAACTCCTGAACTCCTCTTAATCGAGAAATGGAAATAATTTTCACGCTCAGTCATGTTATTAAAAAGAAGAATAGGTAAATTATTACAAGTAAAGCAACTAAAATTTATAACATATTTTTAAGGGAAAAGAAAATAACTTATGTTTGCTTGAAAGTATTTGAAGCATATAGTTTACGTTTACTCTATGTTATGCATACATATACATATATATACTTTGTCATAATATTGTCTTGTATGAGTATATACATACTTAGTCTCTCTACGTGATTATAATAACTATTTTTCTGTTAGGTTTTTTTAATCAACCCATCAATGCATAATATCCTATCGAGTGGCTGGATTCACTAAACCACCAGCAACAACAATAATAAGACAATGAAATACTACTATATATTCCTAAGGCAGACTAACTGACTGTAAACAGTTAGCCATCGTGCAGGAGATTTACTACATAGCGTAACCATAAAAATAAACTACGAGAAGTAAAAGCAAAAGCAAAAGCAAAAGGAAAGCGTAGGGAGAAACAAGCGAGTATTTCCCTATTTCAGATAGTAGATGTAAAGCAGGAAGAAAGCCAAAGAAAAGAAGAAAAAAAAAGGAAGAGAAAAAAGAAAATTTAAAAAAGAAAACAAATATTCACTCATACGATAATAAACTGTAAACTGTTTCAAGCTCATTCATCATCAGGTCTGTTAAAAAAATAACATCATATATAGCAAGCAGTAACTAAAAACTCTCTTAATACTTGCCCGAGTTTGCATCGCAGCGGTTGCATCAGCGGTTTCATGTATGTATATATATATATACACATACATACATATCTATATATATATATACATATCTATATCTATATCTATATCTATATCATATATATATATATATATATGTATATATGTATGTATATGCGTATGCGTATGTGCACGTTATTCGAAATTCTGCTTGGAAAACTGTTATTTAGTATAAAACATTAAAAGGTAATAAAACTATTTCCCTTTCTTTTACATACTTTCGTATAATATTGGCCGTTAAATATAAGTTCGAAGTTTTTCTTCAAAATATTCATTAAGTCATAGTCATACTTTTGCTGTTATAAGGTTTCCTAAATTTTTAGTTTTTTTTTTTCTATAAAATGAACATTTAAGTAAAGATGAAGAATTTCAGTAAAAATTAAGCCTCTAAGTGTTCATGAATAAGTTATTACGAGATTTAAGTTATGCACGCGCTTTGCCGTCATCACATGTTAGTGGGAAACGATTAAAGTTTTGGTTGTGTCAACAACAATTAGTGATATATGATTGACCAAGTAAACCGTGCAGCTCTCGTGCACGGCGTTTACATTTTGGTAAGTTTGCGAAGCGTTTCTCATTTTTTGAAAATAATAATAAAAAAATAAGGAAATTCTTCCAGTTCATGTTCACGCTTAAAATACAGGTCTCGAAGAAATATCGGTGAAAGTTTCAGCTTTTATTCAAGTAGGGCACACTATATGTCATATTTGATTCATGTGCGTACAGAAAACCAACTGCGAACAAAATGTATAAGAATTTATTCGTACTCATCCAATTAATACCATAGCTTTTTTTTAGTGTACTCTACCATAAAAGAATAGTTTCTTTTCTTGCAACATTTACTAACTTGCATAGGTGTTTGCAAATATTTCGATCACTTTTTCACTTGAAAAAGGCATTTATTGTGGAAAATTCGTGCAACATACATTGATACAAATAGTTTCCATCATTTTCCACAATATTTTATAATATTTTTGGCAACATGGAGATATCATGCCGAAAGAATTTACATTGGTTTGGCAGCGATCCACTCACTGACCCATTTTCATCTCCAACTTCAACTTTGCGGGCCCGCGTGCCAGTCAAGCCATACTTCACCGATCTGAACAAGTCATAATCAGGCGGTGCCATGTGTGGTGAGTACGCTCAACGTGGCAGAACTTCCCATTCTAGCTGCAACAGTGTATTCTGAACAACTCTTGCAACAAGCAGCCAAAAAATGGCATTTTCAGTCAATTCGTGTCGCCAGTTTTAAACCGTTGAAATCAAAACCGATAATTGGAGTATGATGGAGCAGCATCACCATAAGCCTATGAACGTGTTTGATGGGCTTCGACAGCAGATTTCTTCAAATAAGCAACAAGAGTAATGACTTTGGAAGAAGAAGAATCTTTTATCTTCTATCGAATTCAACCGTTACATACACTGGTATTTGCCATTTCTTTATCATTTTTACCTGTAGAAGTCGCTGATCAAAACACCTAACACCTACGATGGTAATGTTCAAGAATTCGTTTAAAGGATATCTCCTACGTAGGCGTAGTACGAATATATATTTCTTATCTTATCTTCTCTTTGTTATAGTCATTAAGTCATTGAATCAATTTTAATAAAAACGTGCACACCTGTAAGGCTTGTCTTAGAAGCTGTTTCGAAATCCAAGTCCGGAGTTCGAAGTTTCTATAAAAATTCCTACAAATGCTCAAGTCATTTAAGTCACATCAATTTTTGTCTTCTCGTAAAGAGCGAAGCTCAAAAAGCCTTCTTTCCAATGCAAATGCATTCCTTTCTCGATTTAGCTACAACCATGTGTTCATTCCATCTAACTGTTCATTGTGCCCTGCATGACCTGTTAGCAGTCGCCATTAGCTGTCACGGTAGTGTGTATTTTTGTTAATAGAATGTACGACACAACCACCACTAACAATAACCTATTGCTGATCCCTATTGCTGAGAAATATTTCGCGATAAAAATCATTTATTTCCTCGATACAGCCAAAATTCATTTACGGTTGTCGTTGATAGTCATGAATGAGTTCGTGTTCTTTTGTTGTCAGCGTCCACTTGTGGATGTCCCCTATACGCGTGTAGCCACCATGCTCGGCAGAGGGAACGACATGAAGAAAGACAGAACTCAATGTTTGACTTCCACCCGTACACTTTTTTCATATAACGAATTTTATCAAGTAAGGCGGTACGTGAGGAGCGGTCGTCAATATCGGTTCATTCAATCCATTTTTAATAGCCTTTGTATTTAAAAAAAATGAAAATAAAATTCTGTAATTTTTTATTCTTCTCAAGAAAATTCGGTGGAAAATAGTATTAATATAGTAGTAGTACTAGTAGTAGTAGTAGTAGTAGTAGTAGTAGTAGTAGTAGTAGTAGTAGTAGTAGTAGTAGTAGTAGTATGAATTCTCTCTCATATAAGTTTTTACAAAAATGAAGCCTTTAGATGACAACAAACGTTTCATTTTTACCGCTTCATAATGAAAATTCATTCAGTATAGTTGTTTGGCCCCGTATTCTGATTCTGATTCTTTCTGATAGAAAGTTTTGTAATGAAAAGTAAGATTTAAGCAACATGACGGAAGTAAATGCATTTGTATTAGGTGAGGTGGTGTAAGATAGATTGGATCGAGTCTCCCGTTTTTTTATCAGACATCCATTTTGCTTCCATTCGAGGAGAGGTTCAACCTTTTTGCGACCTACGACCTATCTTAGCGCTATTGCCTCATTTCTTCAAATTCCCAAAGCAAAGGTAAAGAAAAACTGTTGACTGTAATATGCACCGCATAAACCGGTTGACAGAAGACTAACTGGTTGGGGGTAAGTGTGGACAATAGATTCTACGACCTACCTTCGTCGGAAGTTACTTATGACTCGATCTTATACTTGATCATCGAGTATGGACGAAAAGTGCCATAAAGGTCGCTGTTAAAAGTGGAAAGAGAGAGAAAACCAAACTTGATATAAATTATGTACAAATTCACTCAAACTCATAGCAACAAAGTGGATGGAATAATAGAATCAAGTAATAATGGTTTCCGGGCTGACTGGACAGCGAAAGCTGCAAATATTTATTATTCACTCTCCAATAACTACTTAAGTGTAAGAAAGAAAAATTAGTTGAAAATTTGTTCACATTTAGGAATAAAAAAAAAGATTTTCAAACAAAAGTTGACAAGAAAATTCAGCTTGAAGTGAAGCATTTGACAACCACCATCACAAACCAGCGCCAAGCAGCATACGTTCAAAATATTTCAGCAAACTTGGTTGTGTCAGTTGAGTGACGCTTTCACATAACATATTTCTTGGTTCTTACAAATTTTTACAAGAGATGTTCGTAGCTTTAATGTAAAACCTTAGGTCACTTTCTCACTGCAATTAGCGACGGTCTTTAAGATCTGCTTTCTCGCTACTTTTCGAATATTCGTGCAATAATGAATTTCCCTATAGCTTTGCTGAATATATATCTCAATCGCAATGCAGTTTGCCGAAATGCGATGCATTGTTGAGCGGAAAGTAAGAACAGTGGGACAGTGAAGATAGTAAGCGTGCTCTGCGCATAAGCACACTACAATATATATATAAAAAAAGAAAAAAGAAGAGTATGGCGTCATGAGGCACTGAGAGGCAACGTTGTCCAAGAGCATTTAACATTTTTCGTAGATATATTCATGTACTATCGTTAACCGTTCCTTTGCGACAGGTGAATATCTTAACGGATGGGAAACTATTTTTCTTCTCCCACTTTATATATAAGCAGCGATGGATATTTTGTTGGAAATTATAGAGGCATTACTAGATCTATTATGACCGCCTATGAAGCCACACAAGGCGGACGTTATCTACACTGACTTTAGTGAAGACTTGGACGAAACTTTGTCGCAATTATTATTATGAAAATTACGTCGCTGAGACTGGCCAGACAAACACATGTATGTTTTTCCTTTTCTTTCTCTGCTCTTTGTCTTTTCTTATACATGATATGAAATGTTTTGCTTTTTAGATTTCTATTCATGTCTTTCATGTTGACTCTTGAATATTTAATCTTTAAGCATTAATCTGTAATAATCATGTCACACAGTTTAAGCTTTTAATCCCAAGAGTTTGTCTCGACTGAATTCGACTGAATTTAGTTTGCAGCTGAATAAAAACTAATGTAACTGCAACTCGCCCTCTTTTCTATGGATATTCCTTCGACGACGGCGATAATGAAAGTCACGTGGTTCAGTTTTTCATTTCGAAACCCCAGAGGTTCGATCGACCAAAAGGCGACATATTCGGATGAAGTTTAAGGAAATTTATTTGCATATAGAATAAGAATATGTTTGGATTTTGGTGCAAAAAAGTGCTGTGAACACTCTCTCTCTCTCTCTCTCTCTCTCTTTTTTCTGGGTCAAGATGTCCTACTTTCAGTCACAGAAGAAGTTTTCAAATATAATTTACAATAAAGAAGAAAAGTTTTCTTAAAAGCTTTATAATGAAAAAATTGAAATTCTTCTACCATAGAACGTGTTGAGGATCTTTGTATATGTGATGTATGCGAAAGTTCAGATGGAGGGCCCTCCAATCTAATAAAGTGCGCAAGAGATTCGTTTCGAGGCATCAAATCTATAGAATTTCAGTTTATATTTATTATGTATATGGGCGACGGGGGAAAACGTTGAGTTAGTAAGTCTTTGCTTGTTTACGAAATAATTTACTTTAGATCAGATTAGCACTGATCACGTCCTAGATTGCTATCGATGTTTTCAATTGTGTGTACTGTGAAATGTGTTTTCAAAAGGGGGGGGGGGGGGGGGGGGGTGAGGTATGTTAAAATTGTTCAAATGCTTGAGACGTCATGGATATAAGCATGAAGATCCTTAATTAGTGTTAAGAGTCGAAACGATTTGGTTATGTCCAATACTTGTACGTGGAAATCATGGAAATGAACAAATTTGATTTGAGATTTTTTCAAGGGTGCGAAGATAAATTTCGCAAAGACACCTACCATTTATTTATTATATTTATAATTAAGATATATATTGGATTTGGAAGCCTACTCTGGCCATAATGAAAAACGTAAAATATTTTTGCAAACAATTCTAGGCTCAGTGTTGTTAAAAATAGTTTTCGAAAGAAAATTTTTGAGTTTTTTTTTTGCTCATTTGAGAAGTATTTTCATAAAGATTAACGTGATGTAGATGAGATTTTCTAGTTTGGCCGCACTAGCGTCTCAAATTTGGGCTGCTTTTCCATACCCATTTTTCGTTAACATATCAAATTTCAAAAAATTGTTAAAAATAATCCTCATAAGAAGAATTTGAGTTCTTTAACCCTGTGTGAAATCTATTCTCATATAGACTGACATGAGGTGTCCACAAAAATATTTTACGTTTTTTCATATGAACGGAGTAGGCTTCCAAATCCAACTACTTCTTCATTTTAAATACTTAATGAAGCTCTCTTACGGGGTTTACAGACCCCTTGTCTGTTAAAGGACATGGTAGGTATCTCCGCTAGTTAAATTCGAATTTATCTTCACACCCTTAATTTTTGCTTAAACTGATCATGTTTTCTACATCGTTCTGAATCGTTGATAAATTTTGGTCTGAAAGTTGTGAGATGCGGTCAAAATCTGAAGTTCAAATATCAGAATACTCGGAATAATCCGCCCATTGTTACCAGGAACCCATGCATACACAGGTTGCGGAATATCGATTATAGAGAGCTGCCAGAGCAAAAAAAAAAATTATTTGATATTAAGTGAAAGGAACCTTTCATCATCCCGCGACCGAATATTGCGACACAAGATGGCGGTGGCTGTGAACATACTGGGATCAAGCTGAACGTATCTTTTTGCCTGTCGCTCTCTTCCTGTCTTTTTTCATGTATTTCTTTCCTTTTGCTTTTTTATTTCACCTGATTTTATTAAGGTTTCATTGGTGTGTGCGTCCGTGTCATTCTTTTTGTAATTAATATATTTTTTGGGATTTAATTAAAATTTTGTTTGATAATCTTTTCCTATTTGTTCAACATCGCCTGATAGAAGGGCTTTGTCTGAATTGCAAAGTAACAACACCAATTTCCGAAATTCCGAGAATTTGTGCTTACAATTTCGACGGAAGCATTAGAAATCCCACAAAGTACATAATTTTCTCGATCAGCATCAAATTCTAAAGCATGTCCATTTTTTCGTCTCTCCGCCCGTCCGTCTGATTGTCTGTCCTTCTATCCAGTGCCTGTTCTCCTGCACGCAAAAATGAAGCTATCGACTTCAAATTTGACAGAAACATTGGAAGTTCTTGCACGCCGGTTGGTATTGAAAATGGGCCAAATCGGTTGAAGGACTCGTCCAAGCATCACGTAAACTGAGAACAACTCTGTTTTTCAAAATAAATGAAAAATTGGTTTTTCACTCATTACTCATAAACTACACCAAATAAATGTACAAAAATTTGAACGCATATTCCATGGGCGATGTTGTAGCATCTGTGCACAAAACTGGAAAAAATTACCACGTCTATCCAATATTATCCAATATTTACAAGGCGCAGAAACAAGCTTCAAAAATCCCATAGAGTATACAAGTTCTTGGCCAGTTCCAAATTTGAAATACACCTAAACGTGTCCGTCTGTCTGTTTGCGCAATTTTGTAGTATTTCTGGTAAACATTCACAGTGATGATGATGAAATCGCAAAGGACACGCCTACAATGCCCGTATGCCCGCTCCATAGTATAGGGCATGAGAAGTTTGTTCTTTTACTTGCTTTGTCTTTTTTTGGGCTAAACGATGAAGATTCGCTCTCGACCGAATCTAACATTCTTACTTGTTAAAATTAGGAAGCAGAAAGCAGGGAAGCAGCATAAAATAAATTGTTATGATACCTCATTTACGGTTCTTATGTATTATATCAAATCAGATATCACGTTATATAGTCAAATGATAACTGAAAGTGCAAATTTCTGATACACTTGTGTGTTTACTTTAAACAGTGATGCAATTCATCAAATTAATATTCACTTAAAAAAAGCACAGAATCGTGTACAATGTTGTTTTGAAAACATTTCATACAGTGTGACATCATATCAAGAAATCATTAACAGAATCTTTGCCCCCACAAATAATGAGAGAATGAAAGAGCAAGCAATTAAATCGTTGCTGATTAATTATAAAGCTACCGTTTTTATCGATAACGGAAAACACCAAAAATCGCTGATATTTCACTGCCTCTTACCTTATGTTCGAAACGCTTCTTGGCTGCTCCATATAATACGTTTTGTTCCCTCTGATATTAATTCGGATTTTGAGAAATTTCTTGGCCGTTTTTGTTAATTGTTTAGTTCTCTCTGCTTATAGCGTTTACATGGCGATGGCTAAAGGGGACGGGGAGGTAAACGAGCGCAAACATCAAACATCATTAGCTTGTGAATGCATATGCATGTAATGCGTGTGCAAGTAAGTGCCAGTGCATTTTTCTATCATTTAAATCGAAATAGAGTTTGACAAGCATGATTTAGTAATTATTTCGTACAATCAGTCATTCAGGCATAAATTAAGCGAACAATTACTGACAACGAACGCATACGTATGTGGATGCCTGATAACATCACACCGCTCGTCGCTCATATTTACTCGACCGTACATTGCAATCGCTTAGCCCATTTGCGAAACTTGTTGAGTGGTTGTTGAATAGGCGTTAATAGGGGTTGAGGCGTTCATTTGCGGTCAGTTCGAAAGATGTGAAAATAAATTTGCGTCACTCGTACATCAATACAAACAAAAATAATATTTGAGTTTTAATTTCTAAACTATTGTGAAACACATATCACACAGTAACGATAATGAAGGAGTCAATCATAGTGGGCGGATGGTGGAGGTCTTAGGTTATCATCAGCCTTTGCTAATGTATTTTCCTTAACGACCTAAATCGAATTTAATTACATATATAAATACATTATCATGCCATAGGTTAGATACACCCAGGGACGCATAAGTAGTATCGACATCATACGCATAATAATAATCATACGAATAAATATGAGAATTTATTAACAAAAATATTAATAAAAAAAGGAATTTTTACTTTAAATATATGATAACTGAATTGATAAAAAAGTTAATATGTCTTAGAGTAAAATGTCTTACCTTAAAAAGAAGTAAGTCAAACTGTAATGAGGGATAAGAATTGACTATTGTCCACTAAATGAAAATGCCTCTCATGTAGTGCTATGTTAAATCAAATAAGAAATATAAATTCGATCGGGATCGAATCTTTTATACCCATCATCCCAAAAACAAAAGAAGTAAAGAACAAAGTTCTCATGTTCTATAATATGGATTGGGCGCAGCTGATTTCTTCTATTTTCAAAATAACCGTTTTTGTCGCATAGGCTTGTAGGCGTTGTGGGCGTGTCAAATTTGTAAGCGATATATCTATTTTCGCTAACTGGAGAGTGTTTACCACACATACCAACTACACAGTTGGTCTGACTACTTATATGTCCACGGCTGTATATTTAAATAAAATAAAATTCTTATTTCACGTTATTCCTAACAGATATTTGAAATCTTTTCGTATCTTTACAGAATAACAACAAGAACAACAATAAATCATTTTGGAAATCTTTATGAGAATTCCAGAGTATACTGAAAAGTTTGTAATTTAATGTGTGCTTAGCTACTTTAGTATGAAGAGGGGGAGAATATTGAATAAAATGAAATCGTATACGCAATTATTGTAACAGTTTCGCAATTGTGTGCATATCAGACACATTAATAAGAAACACATATTTATATATATATATATATATATATATATCTATATATATAAATATATACATATATATATATGTATATGGATAAACATATATGTAATTTTACATGTGGTAAATGTTGCGAATTTCTATGAAAAAGTCAGAAGACTCGCTGTTGGTACAATGTTACGACCGACTTCGTGTGGCCCTGGGCCACCATCACAAGATACTGTACACGAATTTAGCATAAATTTTAAAAACAATAAAAGCAATGCAAAACCTATACAATATCAACAACAACACCAACAACAAAAAGAACAACAACAACAAGAACAGCAGCAGCAGCGTCAACAATCAACGCCAACGACCATTCAAACTAAACAGCCAAAGAACATTAACAAATGCCGTAAAAATAACAATAACAATAGCAACAATAACAACAACAATAACAACAACAAGAAAAGCAAAAGGAATGGAAGATTCAGTTTAAAAAGTTTAGAATATTCGAGCCAACTGTTGAAAACTATGGTAGCAAATTATTCCAATACAATGTGTAAAATAAAAAAAACTATATTAAAAATAGAAAGACTAATGTGTACAACAACAGCGACATCAACATCAACAGCAGCAGCAGCAGCAGCATCAGCAGCCAGAAAGTGGCATCTAATGTTTTTAATACTTTCTGCCCTTTTGATTCAAACACCATATCAGGCAGCAGCTGAGAAGAGCAAGCACTGTAAGTATTTGCAAAAAAATGAATCAGCATGACATCCACACATCCACACATCCACACATCCACACACATACACATACACGAGAGGGCGCGCGCGCGCGCAACACCCAACGCCCACAAATACACGAACAACAACACCTACAAATAAACAAAAATAAATGCATTTAAGACACATATGTATACATGTTTCTCGAACGATTTCTATTCATATAACACATGTGTGTGTGTGTGTGTGTGTGTGTGTGTGTGTGTGTAAAAATGCATGCATAAAATTATAATATATACATATATATATATATATATATATATATATATATATATGAGTAACGAATAATGAATAAGAGCAAAATGACTACACGACAAATAACGAAGAATGGCTAATAAATGAATCGATTAAGGAATCGAAAAATAACCGATAAACTGATAATATCGATGGTGCTTAACCTTCGATTGGGGCGTTACAAAAGGCACAAGCTCTTTGCTTGCCATCGACGGACATATATACACATTCATGACAACTTATGCTTGTCGTAACAGTTATGTGTATGTAACGGTTCGAACTGCAATATTAAACTAAAGCTGATTAGAAAGAAGTTTATCACAAAAAGTGGATTAAAAATCGATCGATTAGTTAACATTAATCTTATTAAGCACTGACTTTGAGTCAGTCACTTTTACATTTTCAACTTAAATTTTTCGGAAATTTTTACTTCTTTTTAAAAAGAAAAAAAAAGAAAAATTAAAAGGAAAAAATAATTTTATAAATTTGAAAATAGTTGTTGTAGATACGATGTTACTTATTGTCACATGATCTTGGACAGAAAAGAGTTAGTCAATCCGGACAAGGACTAAGTGCACTATGCACCTTTGCAGAACGGTAGCAAACCAGTAATCCTTACGAGCCATCAACTGAGCCAACTTCTATGCCGAACTATAATGTTTGCGCAATGTCTGACGTCATGGTTAGAGCCATGGTTTTCAAATTTGGTAAAAAACATGGGAAATTCTCGCACACAAGTTGCGTTGTTGTAAACGGGCTAAATGGGTCAAAGGGCACACTTACGGTGCAACATACACTGAGAACACCATTTCTTTCCGAGTTTTTGGTCGTTACTTATAAACTGCAATGGATACACGATAAAAATTTCCATATCGAAATAATCAGTCAGTCACATCCACCCATTGTTATAGAATATGAAAATTTCCTTTTTTTTCGTTTCTTCTTTCTTTTTTTTTAATCTTTTTTTTAGCATAAAGATGCCGCATATAAAAGATGCAGTCAGAGTCGAATATAATTTGTTGTCTTGTTTCATTATTCAAGATTTCTTTTGTGTTTTTACACAAACGCATAAACTATGAACAATTTCCTGGCCAAATTTTGCTATTCCCTCCTGACTGTAAGCCTGTGAGGCTTATCATGATGATAATTTGTTATAAAGACATGAGCATTAGGGCATAGGATTAAGGCTCAAAAAATATCCATTAAATGAAAGCCAAATTATTTTTTTTTAATATTAAGAATCGATTTGTAATCATCTTGGGCATGATAGGAACTACTCGTGTACACTTGATGCATTTCTCTTATTTCCGCTAAAGCGATAATCGTGCGTGCTCTCACACAAATATTTGATCTTGTAAAGAACTTGGGTCAATTCGTCTGCCTTTGTTTATATTGATCAAATCAAAGCTTCCATGGACGTTGAGTGTGAAGACGCGAAATGAAATCATAGACCATTTAACTGTTAACTGTTTCATCACATGTACGGAATCCAGCAGTGATAGGCAAATTTGCACGATCGGGGTCAATAGAGATTTAATAGATTAAATTTTAACTTTAGATTTGATTCTTGATGCCGTCAAAACAAAAATATATTTAAAGTAATTGACTGAACGACAATGTCGGTTGCAAAAGATCAGAATCGAAGTGAATGCAACAACTACTTAGCTACTTTGACAATCCTAGTGCTTGATATATCCCGAAAGAAAATTACATTCTGTATGTTTGTTGCGTTGGCAAACGATCAGAAACGGCTCGAGTTACCAAACCAACGAAAATTATGTTAGGCAAAGCTATCACCACTTAATGCTTATTTAATTATTTAATAGTCGTTAGCGCATCGCGGCTACGGCGCAATGTTCTAATGTAATTTTCGATGGCAATGGTTTTAAATCGGAACAACTTCGCCAATATACCCATAAACGTAATATTTACTTGTTTGATTAGTTATTAAGGGTGCGGGCATTGTGTTGGTCAGAAACAAAACATAAATATAGAATGGTGGTGATAGGGTGATAGGAAAGAAGCGAAGAAGGGAAGAAGCGTAGCTGAAACGTGCCTTAAGCTTAATATGGATGTTGTCTTCTTGGCAACATCCCTATAATCATTTTCAAGTATGTAAAGTTGAAAAGTCATAATAATTTGCTAATGTTATTTTCTCGGTGCGAACATAAATATATATATATTTTAGGCTTTTCCTTGCGAGGATGTTGTCATAAAAATGAAGAAAAAAAAATTTATGAATTATGCCACAAAATTTTACATTGCAGTCGGAAGTTATTTTCAGTAATTTCCTTGATGCGCATATATGCCCTAACGAACCAACGAACGAGCGAACGGGCGAACGAATATATACATACAAACATGTTTATATATGTATACATATAAGAAAAATTTATCTACTTAACTAAGGAAAATAACCGAAATTGTACCGTTCGCACTTCAAACTCTCAGGAGACATTTTAAGACAAACCGCAAGAAAGAGTTTTGTGGTTTATTTTATGACCGTTTTTATCAAAATTTTCAATTTTTTTTCTCTCTTCTTGTCCTTTCCCAAAAAACACTTCCTTTTCATTTCATATCTATGCACATGCATACAGATGGTTAGTTAAGTGCGGAAAAAATATATTATACGTAAGTGAATGTATTCATGTACATGTACATGTATATGTACATGTAAATGGGCATAGGCGCTTGTGTGCGAATGGATGTGCATATGATTGCTCAAGCATTTATATATATATATATATATATCTACGATGGTTGTTCGTTATAATCAAAAGAAAATTTTCTGTGCACTACAAAAGTTTTGTAATTAATTTCAAATAAAATTATATGTGGGTGACACAATCATATTTACAGACACGCATAGCTATGTGCATGCACTTGTAAGACTTTTTCTCCCCCTTTTTGCTGTTTTCCATCTTAGTCATCTTCTCTCTTTCTCTCTTTATCTACTTCATTCATTCTTTCTCATATAACTTTCACATACAACTCAACTACTGCTTGTCTTGTTCTCCTTCAAGTGCACACTTTTGCTTCAGCTTACTCAAGTTACTATGCCTTCTTTTTTCTTTTTTCTTTTTTCTGTTTTTTTTTTTTTTNTTTGTTTTTTTTTTCTTGAAAAATGGACTGTAGTCAAGGGCGTTGAAAGGAGACAAATTAGGACAAATGAGAGGGAGGCTTCTAAGGCGTGCGTTTGCTTCAGCTTACTCAAGTTACTATGCCTTTCTTTTTTTTTTTTTTTTTTTTTTTTTTTTTTTTTTTTTTGTTTTCTATTCTTTTATTATTATTATTTTTATTATTATTATTATTATTACTATTTCCTGGAAAAATTTGTGCAATAAGAATTCTGATGCCGTTCTTTGTTCGGTTCCTTTGTTGCTTTCTTCACCAACATTTTTCTTGTCACATCGAAGAAGGAAAAAGTTTAAACTTTAATTAACACACACATCGACACACACACACACACACACGCACACACGCACACGCACACACAGAATGTTGATAATTCTAAACACTAGGTTGGCAGTTTGGTCATTTCCTTCGTAGCACAAAGAAGAAAGAAGTACAATCCACCCAATATAAGACGTTCGTGATCGCATGATGGGGTCTGCATCAAAGGCAACAAAAAATATATGGATGGTCTCACAATCTAGTAGATTATTACGGACTTTCTGTGTGCTTCTATAACCCTGTTAATTAGCAGTCATTTCACAGTTTGCTCTTTCATTCTCTCATTATTTTTATGAGCAATGGTTCTGTTAATAGTTTCTTGTCCCATTCTAGTCGCATTCTCTCCAAGCAGAAGCGTATACAATTTGGTGTCTTTAATGTGAATACGCGCTATGGTATGGTATACATATAAGTGAAGAATTCGAAAAGACGATGTTCGCCAAATGCTTCAACAAATTGCAATAAAAACTTTCATATCAAGACGTATATCCATCTATATCTCTATATAAATCTATATGTCTATATATATATTTAATTATCTTATTTATATATTTATTAATTTTATTTGCTTCCGCATATTTTTACACATATCTGCATACACGATATGAGCACAAAATTATATATACTTCTGCCTTGGTAACGTTTGAGAGAATGCGAGAGAATGAAAGAACAAGCTGTGAAATGGCTGCTAATTACGACAGCGCTACCACTGTTATGAATTAACGGAAGAAGACAAAAAGTCCTTAATAAACTCCTAGTTTGAATTTTGAAAAAAATGTGGGAGCTCTATATATATAGTTCGTTATCTCTCTCTCGTCCAAATACGTTCTGGAATATTTCTCTCCTTGGGAAATTGTTGTGCAACAAGCGAAGTGCTCAGAAAAGACAGGGAAAAACCAAATAAAAATTAATGTTGAATCAAATTCGTAAAATTTCAACGCAAACCATAAGAAATATCACTGCAATATTTTTCATTATGAAAATGAACGAATGGCAGGCGATTGTCCAATAAAAGAACATTGAAACATTGGAACGACTTTCATCGACACATTCCGTATGTAATGGATATCAATTATTCGCCTAAAGGCCTATTCTTGCTTTAACGTTATATGTAAAGGTGTCTCTCGTATAACATGGTACTTATCACACACAGTTTCGATACAAAACAACAACAAAATTCGCAATCATAATAATCATATTTCGATATAACCCGAGTTGAAAAGATCGAAAATTAGTTTTGTGATCGTCATTATTATTTTTATACCCTACACCGCTTGTGGTACAAGGTATATTAAGTTGGTGCGGACATATGTAACACGCAGAAGGGCTAAAGATATTCCCATCTTCTATTCAGAGTCATTATCTAAATTGATCAAAGCCAGTCTGTCCGTCTGTCCATGAAAATTTGTGTTCAAACTGCAGGTGGCAATTTTTGAGATATTTTGATAAAATTTGCTACAGTGACGTGTTTTTCTCCAAAGACGAACGCTATTCAAAACGGTTTGGATCGGTCCGCTTTTTCGACCACTCCCTAAAGAAAAAAATTGCAATTTTCAAAATTTCTCGGTAAAAGTGGCTAAATAGTAGCATTTTGTGAATTCTAAATTGGTATGAAAACTTTGGACCGGTTCGGGCAATTTTTGAGTGCTCTCTCATATAGCGAACTCTGCAGTTCGTATTGAGAAAAAATTATAATTTTCAATGCTTTATAAAAAAATGAAATGTACCCAATGAACTGGACCACCCTCGCCTATTTTTTGGATCCTATCCCAATAAGGATTTTTACGAAAATTGATCCCTTGTACGGCGGAAAAGCGTAAGTATGCGAAGCTGAAAATTGACCCATAATAAGAATTGTGTTGGACAATGTGGTGTAAGGTGTTTAATTGCGATGTTATACGAGGGGCGCCTGTATAAAGCTATATTTGAATGGACGAATCTTATCTGTATGGCAATGTTGTAGATAATGGATAAGAAATTTATTTGTGTGATAATTTTTGATTTTAATAAGAGATGAAAAACTTTTTAAAATATTATTAAAAAAGGATATAAAGACTTTTTAACTTTTGCGTCTCCGTTCTTTTTTCTTTTTTTTCGTTCTTTTGTTTTCTTTTGTTTTTGCCTTTCAAATGAAAAGACAAAGTTATGCAATGATAACATTATGTGTGTGTGTTATGTGTGCGTGCGTGTGTTTTATTGCGATTGCAACTATGAGTTTAGATAAAATGTTGAAATGTCGTTGCTTCACAAATATTTCAATTCACCTATCATAGCTGCCCATAATAGTTATCTGACACACGATGACGAATTCTCTCCGTCCATTTCTACATTTTGCTACCACACCATATGGTTTTTATGAAGATTATGAATCCCCCTCTGCGCGATAAATTATTTCAATTCATAGGAGTAACGAGGGAAGCGGAGGCTCGTTATCCGCCCGTCTGTCATGTCCAAACCGATTCCTAGAACAAAAAATGTAAAGCAAAATTTATTCTTTTCACTATAACCGCAGCAGACAATAACTACACATTGTCGAACCGATTTCATGGCTTCGTTCTCAACTAGGAAACTCAAATAATTACGACCCTATACTTTTCATTCATTGCGTTGCTATGTAAAATTATTTTGTGTTTCTATGACCAACATTTGTTGATTTAATTTCGAACCATTGGACTGTGAATAGCGTAAGAATTTATTTATTTATTTCAATTAGAAGAACAACTATTCGAAGAAAGTTATTTGTAAAATCATTATAAAGCATTTATCTATACAATAATTGGGGATTTGTTATTCACAGCACTTTACGCCACTTGACTGACTTACTTCTTATTTGCAATACAATTTTCCCGATGTATGTATGCAAAGGAATGCTAAATGATAGAAGAAAACGAGAATTTATTTGAAGCATCGGTTTTGTAAATGTATTATGCTTGAGATAAACGTCCGCAACCCTCATCACATCCAGGCTGTATCTTTCGAGATCACAAATGATACAAGCCGGTCGGTCATATAATTCGATCGGACGAAAAATTTACATCGGATATTCCAATTGAATGAATATCTCTGCCCGTGTGGCTTCGGCGCTTGATAAATGGGCCGCACGTAGTTTGGGCTACTTACGTTCGTTATATAGATTGCAAAATATTCTCATTGGCAGTCATAAAGTTAAAGAGTTTATCGAGAAACTTTCTGATACGATTAGAGTTTATTTTGATGCCACTATCGGCTCCACGTCCGTGCATAGTGGAGAAAATATATCTTCTCAAGTGCAAGTAGAATGCGGAAATATTCCTCCCCAGATAGACATGCAACAAATCGAGCAGAAAAAACAGACAAAGTGAACATGGACGGGTTATTGAATTCTTCGAAAGTGAAGATGCGCATAAAAGAACTATTTATCATATAAGCGAAGGTAGAGTAAATGAAGTGAACTTGAACAGCCTATTGAGTTCTTCGGAAGTGAAGATGCGCACCAGAGAACTGTTTATTATATAAGCAAGGAGAGAATAAATTAAGTGAACCTGGACGGAAGTGTAAAAGAACAATTGGTTGACGTAAAAAATTTGTCTTCAAGATTCTAACGTTGAATGCGGCTTAAAAGGGAATAGATTCAAATGAATTTGAAGTTCAATCGTTTCCATTGTGCCGTCCGTAGTTGATAGAGTGCTGCTAGGTCTGCTCTGTTTGCTCGCTCATATCCCAAGAGACCTGTATGACTTAGCGGCATCGAAAAAGTTTCAATTTTGTTTCAGTAAATGGCAACAGCATTCGTTACCATGTTGATGGTGCTCCAGCTGGATTTAAACCTATGTAAATATTATAGAAAAAAGTCGCTTCACTGCTGATAGCCATCAATGGTAATAAAAATAAATGATATTCATACACGTCCCCTTACACAGAATCGCTACGTGGCACCTAAAATATTCGTATTTTTTATTAATTTATAAATACAATCCCCACTACTTTTCTCACCACCACCATCAACCCGAACGATGGAATAATATATTTATGTAAAATTTTCTTAAATTTTTCTCAATCAATACGTACGTATTTATGTATGAAATTTATAGTCGAGATGAAAAAGTAGAATAAAAATAGAAAATAAAAATGAAAAAAAGAAAAGCTTTTAAAAGGAGAAAAGAAAAGGAAAGAAAAGGAAAAATTCAAACTTGTCCTTTAACAAAGCCTGAGTAAGGGCATGGAGATGAATACTTTCTTATATGTGTAGAATAACATAAGTAAAGAGTGGATGACGGTGGTAGGTGGTAGGTGGTAGAAGAAGAGAAAGGCGTTTATATGCTCAACATTATGAATATTATAAAACATTTATGTAGACATAGCGTTAAGTATGCAAATTTTTTTTCCTATCCGTTTATATAATACATATACACATGTATGTATGAATGATTATACTTGATATACAAAGATAGTGCTAACGCTCTATGGGAGTTAAGTCGTTACTTTACAAAGTCTTCCTTTTTTTTTAGTTTTATTTTTATTTTTTGAACTTTTTTGGAAACCTTTTATGGCATCGAACGAGCAGCACAAGTCCCCTTTGATAGTCGTATCGTAATGACGGTTATGCCGATAATGAGGTTGATGATGCTTATAAGGAGGAGAGATCATGGCCTTTTGATACCTTTTCATGTGTACATAAAACGTTGGCCAATACACTTATGCATAATCCGTATACCATGCAATAGAGAGATGATAGAGAAATTGTAAGCCCCCGTACATACCCTCGTCAACTTTTTCCTATTTCTAGTCTCAAGCCGAAATTAAGTCGTACTTTTTGAAAAGGTTGGAGATTTGCGAACGTTGCAAGGTTTATACATTTATTCGTAACAGAAATTTATTACAAAATTAATTCAGTTATGCAAATATAAAAAATAGATCCATTTGGTCCAGTTAACCTTTATGTCAAATCTCGATTATAAACAAATTTTCATTATAATTTATCAAAAAGTCAACGTTTTTTCCATACATGAGCTTCGATTTCATTCGAATTCTTATCGGTGGTGGGATCGAAAGAGTGGACCCACGTGGTTCAAATTCGGAAAGGTGAACGTTTATGTCAAATTATTATTATGAACGAATTTTTATGAAAAAGTACTGAAACTGAAACCTTTTTCGTATATAAAGATTAAGTTTTTGTAAGAACGTCTGTGTGGCAGGTGCTTCAACAAATTACTCCACCCGATCTAAATTTGTTACATCAATTTACAACGTCGAGATACTACTACTCAGCTATTTTTGTATTCGACTAATTTGGTGGTTTTTGCACAAAAATTTTTCCAGGATATAAAGCAAAAGGGGGAGTGACTTTTCGCAATATGTGGGAAATGATTGAAAAATTAATCCGAAACACGCGCGTGTGTGTGTGTGTGTATTAATTTTTATCAAAGTAGCTCAAAAATATCCACATGTACGCTGAACACAACAATGCGTGGCTATACATCAGACGAACAAGTGGATGCGGGACATGCTTAGATCGTATCTGCCTTAAATTCATTTTCTTGTTACAAACTTAATACATCCTGTACTACTACTACTAATGGTGTAGGGTATAGTGGATATCATTTTTAAACTAATAATTTTAATTACAAGACCAAGTATATAATATAATGGTAGGCGACAGTTTAAAAACAATATTCAAAGCAATTATATAAAAAAAGTGCAATGAAAAATATTTCCAATAATTATACTTACACCACTTGCGTCTCAAGCTATATTAAGTTTGTGCGGGCGTATGTAACATGCAGAAGGGCTTAAGATAGATTTAGACTCATTTTCTGAATGCCAATTTCAAATTAAAGCTTGTCTGTCTATCCGTCTGTTTATCTGTATGTGGTCTGTCTATGTATATTGTGCTCGCAAAAATGAAATACATTCATACATTGACTTGCTTTGACTCAAGGAGGAGTGCTATTGAAAATGGTTCGGATCGGTCGGCTCTCTCTCTCTCGGCAACGTTCCATTGTGAAAAGTTGGAAATTTCCATGTTTGAGAAAACTCGCTTTGCAATGGTATTTGAACACTCTAAATTGGTATGAAAAATTTTGTCCGGCTGTGGCAATTTTTTGAACGCTCTCTCGTTAAATCTCTCCTACGAAAACTGAAGCTTTGCATAGCAAAAAAAAATACCGTTTGTAATATGCGATGGTGAAAATTAGTTCACAATAGAAAATTGACATAGAAGTCAAGCTCGGAAGAAGAAGAAATAAGGCTTTCATGAAGAGTATACCTTTGGATGTAAGTAATATGTGACTTTTGGCTTACTATTATTATCAAAACGAGTCAATAAATGTATTAAGCAAAGTGATGTAGGGTAATCTAATGGCCGCCATACCCTACTATAATACTCTTACCTGTTTGAGATTGAATTCCGGAATACTTCATTTTTATTACGCACTTATGCACGCATTTAAACAGGCGACAGACAGACAGAATAGCACCAAAAGAAAGAATGCATAATTAGAATATTTGGAAAAGCTACGAAAAAGAAAGTGAATAGAAGTAAAAATAAGAGTAGACAAACATCAGTATGCACGAGAAGCCAATATAGGATCATTAGAAAAATTAAGAGAGAAGAAGAAGTCGAAGTGAAATTGAAAGAAAAAACTTAAAAAAGAAACTCTTTTTCTTTTTCGATACATACTTGCTAAGTAAGTAAGGACTGAAGGGAAAAGAAGAAGACAAGTAAACTGATTAAAGTAAATCTCATCGGTGAAAATGGTAAACTTTTCGAAAAAGAATATAAAAAGCGTTTGAAACGACTTTTACCGTACTACAATGATATTGATGATAGTTTGACAGATAGAACCCGCTTCCCCCCCCCCCTGTCCCGTATAAAACACTTTAAAGTTTGCTGAAAGTTACTTGTGACAGTTGATAAACAAAATCAAGCATCACGTCCCCACTTTAAAAGAAGACATGATAGGTGTGCACGTTTACGTGTGTGCGTCTGTATGCGTTTGTATGCAGAGAAGGCAACACTTGCAATACAATTCAACTGCATTAAAAAGCAATCGATTGCGTATATAGCTAGCAACGAACGAAAGAACTTAGATCACTTCTTATAACTAAAACGAACGCACACATATGGCATAAAGTTTAATTTTGCGTGTGTAGATATATTGAATTATCTTTAGTGTGTGCACTTTCTTTGAAATTTTAGCATGAATATGTGATGGTGGTGCTAGTCGTGGTAAGGAAGCAAGAATAGTGCATAAAAAAAAAAAGGATGAGAAGAATGGAAAAAACAACATTTTGAAAGTAACCTCCTTTTACGACACTTTCAAACGATTTCACACCAGACTATTATCAGGCATCAACGTTGTCAACGTCAAATGCTTGTGATCGTTACCAACAATGCCGTTTGACGGCCATTTTCAATTACAATTTTTGCAGATTCGTTAGAAAGGGTAGTGGATTTTTTAAACCATCATTGGGAAGCATTAGAATAACGCATCACAATCATCGCAGTCATCAAAATCATGTATATATATATATACATATATGTAGACTAATACATATATATAAATATATATATACATATAGTATATACACATATACATATGGTATATATATATGTATATGTATATATATAAATACATGTATATATACATTCGTCGTATATATTGTCGTCAGCATCGCTCTTAGCACAGTTGTGCATGAGCACATAGCACAGTATTCGTTGTGAGTACTAAATGTGTTTGTCACACACACTTCACATCTTAACATCATACATCAGCGAATGGATAAAATGAGTACATGTACTAGAATCTGTACATTTGTCGCTGTGTCTGTGCGTTTCAATGAATTTGCTGCATAAACGTCGGTTATACATGAATGTGTCACAAGTTGTGACAGCAGTAACTATCTATGCAGAGTTAGTAGAAAATATTAGATCTAAACTGTACACATATATGTACACATAAGTTTCTTGAAGTATTACTAAACACAGCCAGGCAAATGCACAGTTGCTCGCATATGCATACCAGCTTAGTTGACGCAGCTGTTATTTGCGCCGTGTTTCGAATACCGATAGCTTGGAATCCGTCTTTGGTAGTTTTATTGACAAATTTAAAATATAATATATATATATATATATAAATGAGGAAGACTAACTATATCCACTCGGATGTCCACACTGCAACCACCACCCTCGCCGTCCTCTCTCTCAGCCCATCACCATATTCCCCTTTCAACCTCCACAACAGCTGTAAAAATATAGAAATAAATGTATTCTTGTCTTTGCATCTGTCTTTCTATTTATATGAGATATAAAAGAATTTTGAAACAATGAAGAGATTAGACAGAGGGAGAGAGAGAGAGAGCTTTGCTTAAGCAAAATCTTGTCCATATCCACTATTTATTGTAGTCATCGTCTCAGATAATATTCATCGCCAGAGATTGCATTATCCACAATATTGAACTAGTCTTAATAAGCACAAATAGCGGAGTCAATTATTTATGGCTGAATACTTGATAACAGATCTACTATATTAGTAGACATAAGAAAATTTGAACTCCCTGCTACTTTACTCGACTCTATAGCCTAGTAGTAGATAGTAGAGATAGTAGACCGCAGATAACACTAAGAGAACATATTTCTACTACTGGAAAACTGGTATTTTTATCCAGGTTAGCAAATGAGAAATTTATATTCGGCAAGAGCCGAATCTTGCGTACCCACCATTATGTTTTTCGCATTCTGCTCTCCAAGTTTTTTTATTTGATACCCATATCGCTGGTATTATTAAGAAAAAATTAATCGCGGTGTCTATCGTGTTCATTTTTAAATTAACCCAAATTTAGACAGATAATATATCTTCATTTAGGGAGTGTGCAAATTAGTTTTGAACATTCTGTCTTGTTTGCCTTATGTAATATGTAAATAAGCATTAAACCACAAAAAAGTGAAAGAACATTTAATTTTATTATTTGCGTAGACACGGTCGATTGGTTCCATTTTTGGACCTAGAGAGTAAAGTGTCTCGTAATGCAAATGTGGAAAGTTTCATCCTTTTAACTTTTATAGTTTCCGAGTAACGAGCAAAAAACTCGCAAATTTTTGTTTAGAAAAACCGAATTGCGTTCAGTTTAGGTTTCACTGCGAGCTTGTGCTGTGACCAATTTGGCCCTATTTCAATATCAATCTGCGTGTAGAAGCTTCCAATCTTTCTATCAAATTTGAAGTCTACATCTTCACTTTTGCGACCAGGAGTGTGCCAACAACACACACCACGCAGATATACAAACGGACAGACATGGCTAAATCAACTCAGAATTTCACGCTGATCAAGAATATGTATATACTTAATAGGGCTCTGAAGTTTCCTTTTGAGTGTTACATACATTATGGAAAAAAATAAAATGAGTATACCCCCATCTTATAGTGGCAGGTATGAAAATTATGAAATGAATTCGTTTTCCATTTCCATCATTAAATTGTTTGCCCTTGAAAAAATTCACCTCTAAACGTCCTTCTTCATCGGTTTCTTAATCTCAATTCAAATCTCTCCCAATCTCGGTTCCATTAAATCTCGCTTTCAATGTCCCCAAGAAATTTCGATATTTGATGTGTCCTCTCCTTTAGATTTTTAATATTTAAAATTAGATAATTATAATATGTCGCTCTCTTTGAGTTCGTGGAACTATAACCCGTGTCGTTAACCAAAGCTTCAAGAAATAAACGCGATCATCAATCAGGCAAATGTTTGATTGAGCGATTCCTACGAACGTAACAAATTTCGTAAATGTCATCTCAACATCTATAACAACTTCGGTCTGAGTAGCCCTATAGACAAAGGATCTTGGCTAACAACTCTCATGTGCCTTAGATCCTAATACTTTAAGAATTTAGTCGAAGAATTTATTTCTTCGGCTTCATAATAATAATAATAATAATAATAATAACTATTTACCCTTTCAATCCAGTCAATGGCTAATGCATCCACTTTCTTCAAATCCTACATCACTTGCGGTACAAGGGTGCGGTTCTAATTAACACCGAGAAAGACTTGAAATAGACTCGCCTTCTATTGTACTAATATATCGAATCGAAGCGTGTCTGGCGATCCATCCGTGGAGCATTTTTGTGCCCAAACTAAAGGTCGCAGGTTTTGAGATATTTCGATGAAATTTGGTATACTCACGTGTTTTGACTCAGGGACGGACGGTGCTTTGGACCGCATCATTTTTTCCCCATATGAAGTCTTACTTTGAAAACTAGTTATATGTATAACTGCAGTAGGGTGTAAGCTATTTAAGCTTAGATCGTACTCGACTATAACTTGTTGTGACATAAACTGTCTTTTGTGACTTTTTCGTATCTTATTTCACACCTTTTGAGTTTAAGTTTGAGTTGAGTTGAATTCGTTTGCTAACGCAGATTTCATTCACAACTTTTAAGAGATCTACTTACCCGTTACCTACATGAACTTGTATTTAAAATGCTTTTGATTTCGTCCGCTTGAATGTTACGATTTAATTCTCTTGACCCAATTGACTTGCCTTCCGCAAGCCTACCCTGCTTGTATGCCCTTTTACAAGCAACATACCAATACCTAAGATTCCTTTTCCGCTAAATGTTCCGCTGATCGCTAATCTAATCTTTACGCCAGTCGCCAACTGCATTGCGGCAGGCCAAGGGTGACGAATGTGTATTTGGTTTCCCCTACTTTTTTGAAATTTGATTAGAAAATCGAATAGCTTTCATGCAAACTTTTAAATCATCAAATGTGGAATTTTCGTCGCACTGTCCTCCACTTACCGCTCCTTATATGTGATACTTTAACTACAGCTCCGCCTTTCCGATACCTCCCAATGATACAGACTCTGTCAATTATCCTCGCGATAACGTTGTACTCATAACCTGTCACTGACCTAAGCTCGCGGTATAACTCAAACTCAATTTGTCACTTTTTCGAATTCGAATTTTGTAGAGCATCTTTAAAACGACATTCCCTGGGCAATCACGTGGAATATTTTTGACAAGCTAATGTACACTTCTCTCGTTAACAAGAATGAGTGTGCGTTTTTCAATCGAAGATTGCATTTTTCCTTCCAACAAAAATCATTATTCTAAAAAATCCCACATCATTCTTTAGATATAGGAATCTGGATTAAATGATTTTTTTTTTTTTTTAACGAGCTACACTGTGTGTCGTAGAGCCTGTTGAGCTGATCATGTCTCCAAAGAATGCGAACAGTGTTTTCTTTTTTTTTTGTGTCTTGATACTTAAATGTGTTATTATTCTGCTACCTTTCCTTCATCCATCGCAACAAAAAAAAAAAAAAGAGAAAAGTTTTAAAGACACCCCTTTTATTAGGATGTTACCGTTGTGTTACCGCTTAACTCCTTAATAATAATAGTTTTTCTTCTATCGTTCTTTTTTATTGACTTTCTTGCAGATTACATGCAATCGCTGTGTAAAAATCATTTCCTTCAGCAGTTATATCGTAAAATTGATGGCGCTGTACTCTGGTCGCAGAATGAACGCAATCTTGATTGCATCATCACCTTCCAGACGCATTCAATTTTGCAACGATTCATGCTACGCTTCGATATGCTACAATTGGATTGTAATGATCATTTGTACATATACGATGGAGCACATGCCGCAACACCTAAGGTAAGTGAACTCGTTTCATAGACATGCAGGACACACAGGATTTGCGCAATTTTTTTTTATTTCTTTTTTTTTATTAAATTTCGATTTCTATGCTCACTTTACATAGATCAAAAGCTTGTAATACAAGAAAGTGTTTTCAAAACTTTAGGTGTTAATGTTATCGAGAAACGTAATAAGAATACACAAAAATATATATTTAGAAGCAAAGGTATCTCGTCCTTTTAGTATTATATGCGAAAAGACAAAAAAAAAAAAAAAGAAAGAAGAAAGCGTATGCGATAATCGTGAGAGCAAGGACAGCAAATTGTTCACGACTATCCCCGTTATAGTCGGGCCCAATCAAATAAAATCCTTAGTTGATTTACATGTTTTCACATTTTATGCTTTGCACATGTAGACCACAACCTTAAAAAGAATCAATCATTAACTTGTTTTTGAAGTTTGCTCGATTTTCGTAAGAAACTTGCAAATATTTCCGATTTGATTGATCACAGTAGAGTAAATTTGCTGCACATCTAGCTTTTTTATTAGGTGGGCGATTTTTTCACATTTCAATTGGCAACGCATTGCCTATGTTAACATATTAAAGCATCAAGCATCGAATAGCTAGCTCAGAGAGAACTTTTATTTCATACGGCAGAATGAACGGAACCTTAGTGCACGAGTCGTAAAATTGTAAGCAAACCAGGCCAGATTAATCCTTTCTCTCGATCCGCTTCTCACTGTCGTTCCATCATAGATAATAGTCGCTCGCAGGGTCTCAGGTCTGAAGAATACAGCGAATCGAAGAGCAATTCGAACTTTCACAGTACAAGCAATTTCGCACATTATAGTAGCGAGCGTATGCGCCGCTGCAAGTAAACGCGGTATCCATCCTCCTCTTGCACAAATTTGCATGCGAACCAAGCTAAGAGTTTAGAAAGCATTCCTCCTTCAAGAAGCAAATTTTTAATTAAAATATAAAATTTTGATTTTTCGTTGTGTCACCAACAACACCACTACACTTTTTAAACAAATAATTGAAATGTCATGGAAAGTTAGAGAGGGTGCGTGAGAGAGAGAGAGAGAGAGAGAGAGAGAGAGAGAGAGAGAGAGAGAGAGAGAGAGAGAGAGTGTGTGTGTTATATTGAAGTTGTCTCCGCGTTACAGTCAATAGTTTGGTTTTCATTCTGTTTAGTGGAAAAAAAACGAGAAAAAAGAAAGTGACAAGAGATGCAAACCAAATTTAAATTGAAATTTTATTGCCCAAAACGCTTTGCTTATATGGTTTTTTTTTTGTTCTAAAATCTGTAGATTGTCATCGAATTGCACGACCACATGGTGAATGTATATCTAATTGTTGCTGCTCAACTTCTTTAACCACTTAGTTTGGTCAGTAATTGATTTTTGAAACCATCCGTTACATCATTGGTTCTTGCTGTTAAATCGATTTTCCATTTCATTTCTAGTGTTCAGATTGTTCAGTGTCAAGCAATTAGTTCATATTTTCTCTTATACACTTGTATGATCCTACACGCATTACGTAAACCACTTTCATCCAAAAAAAATTTAAAATTTTCAAATTTCCGTTACTTGCCATCTTTTTTTATATAGAATCTCACTCCTACAATCTGCCAACCAAACTCTCTCTCTCTCTTAAGCCAGTTTTCAACAAATGTAAAAAATTTGCAAGATTTCCGTCCTCCTCTCATTCTCCGGCAAGTTTGCATCCAGCGTGTGTCGTCTTCTTCGGATCTAAATATCTTATCTGCTAATGGCTCGCAGTTTACGTGTTAGTCCACAAGTGTGTCTACTTGGTCTATATAACTTGGACGAGTCCTTATTTTACCAAAAAACTATTTAAAGATTTGATTCGAGAGACAGATTTATAACTACAAATCGTGAATCATAGGAACCACGCCCTTCGATTTTATGAAACTCAACAAATGCTAGCAATCTTATGTAATAGAACATAAAGAAATTATGAGGACTAAAATAGTCCGCCCTTTTCACCCATGACGTCAGATTTGAGCGGTGGATTTAGTTTAACTAAAGCGAAACAAAATCGTGCAAGCGGGCATTAAGTCGCAGATGGTAAACCTTAGTCGAATTCTGTGAGTATCTGAGGACACTTTTCGCCTTAATTATCGGTAAAAGCTACAAACCTGCCTGGATGGACACGCGCCTCCTTTTTTGACCGTACAGACATGTCGCTGATTGCACGATCTGTCTTAAAATCCTTGAAAGGTGGTGACGTGTTGCGTATTCTGCTCATTTGTCTGTCTACCTTCAGTAACAACTATTGGATCTACATCTGTCCGCGCATATAAACGGATAGTATTTAAAGGTCAATGTTGAGGTTATGTCCGATATTTGTAGAGTTGTCGTAAGCAGGTGAGTGCACAGAGGTCGCGACTACCAACTCAGTGTTCGCAGGTTCGAATCTCAACTGGGATAGAATTTACTTTGGACATATACCCACTAAAGAATGGTTATCACCAGCACCATCAAACTCATCGAACCTACCTATGCTGATTATTATTTTTTTTATTTTTCGATAATTTTATGTGAAAGCGTAAAGCAAAACGAAGAATACGAAAGTTTTTTTAATATTTTAGAAGAAAATAATAAAAAAAAGTGTTGTTGTTGTTGTTGTTGTATAGGGAAACTTTTAAAAATGAGCAAAAATATGAAAATAGTACAAAGACTTGACCATGAACAGGTTTAAAAACAAAACACATACTCAGTCTATTTTATGCAATATTTACGCGCCCAGTTTATAAGTCTCACAAAATGTTGTTATTGTTGTTGCAGTTTCAGTTACTTTTTGGCTTTACGACACATACATTAATGCTTTTGACAATAAAGGATTTGAAAGAAAGCAAAAATAAAAAAAAATTCAGTTTTTTACATAAAGTATAGAAAAAAAAAAAGAAGAAAACAAAGAGAATTTTTAAACAAACCACCGGCTTACATGCTTACGCACTCATACACAGAGAAACATATCAAAAAATCCCACAACAAAAACTCTTATGAACCTCGGCATAAATAAAAACGAAAACAAAATGTTAACGTTATAAACAATTTGGAACGAATCTAAGGCACAGTACGAATAGCACAAAATATATAAGTAAATGGAAAAAAGAGTTTTTTTTTTTTTTCTTTTCTGCTTTTTCTTTAATACTAAGCGTATTACCTAAGCGAATTTTTATTTATTCGTAAAGTATTTGCAATTTTCATTCTATATAAAAATTGGAAAAAATTGCACATGAATTTTGGCCATTTTCAGCAGTGACCTGCTTTAGGTAACAAAGAATATTCGTTTCTACATCTTGTGTTGTTAAGTCATAAGTTTCGAAAAAACAATAAAAAAAAAGGACAGACAGACAAAAGTTTGTTAACTGTTTTCACTAGATACGGATGTACATACACATGTATGTACGCGTTGGCTTCACGCAAACTCCCTAACTCAAAGCTTATCTGGCAAAGTTCGTGAAATTTGTCGAACAAATTAAAATTGGGTCAACAATCGGGTTCGATCTCTGCAGTCGTCACACAAATCTCGAATCGACAATACCGATTAAGGATGGAATTCAATCGATATCGAATTAGTGCAACCGATCTTAACTTTTATTTTTATGCAAGAATAAAGCGACTTTGCGATCGATCGATATGTATACACCCAACGCCATTCTAACCAGAATCTGGAAGAGCATTTCCCGATCATAACATTTTAGTCCAAAAAACCCGAAACCCTCAATACCTCCGAAATGCATAATTTTTTCACTCCAGCAAGAATCTGGAAGAGCGTTTTCCGATTATAAAATATTGGCATAAATTTCGCCTGTCATGGTCCATACATAATATAAAGTTTTGATAAGTTTGCGAGCGGGTGGAAAAGCAATTTTCACTCCGGCATTATGCATAATGTTTAAGATTTTCTTCATTCCATTGAAATTTCCACAGACGTCCGTCTGTTTCTTGATCCTGCTATCAATATCACGTGTATATATATATATATGTATGTTTGTATGTATATACAAAACGTTTACAAGGCAGCCTCCAATATACAATTCTAAGTGTAACAAACAGTTCACCGTACTTGCTGTTGATGGGTTTGCAGAAATAAAAAAATTACAAGTAAGATAATTATATTTGGTCGTGACCGAATCTTTTATACCCATTACCGGTATACTAAAAAAGATAAAAGAAGTAAAAGAAGAAAATTTTCATGCTCTCTAATGTGGAGTGAGAGCGCGGCTGATTTTTTCTATTTTCAAAATAAACGGTTTTGTCGTATAGGCCTGTGGGCGTTGTAAGCGTGTCCTTGGAAAAGTATAGGTCACTTTCAAATTCCTCTGCAAGTGGCCATATTGTCATTTTTTCATTAGGCCGAATATTCATTTTCGCTAACGGGAGAGTGTTTACCGCAGACAGACACATGGATAGACGGATATGTTTAGGCGCATTCCAAATTTGAAACTGGAGAAAAATTTATACATTTTATGGGGTTTTTGATGTTTATTTTTGTGCTTTATAAATGTATTCAAAACAAAATTCGATTTTGATACATTATAATATTGGGTAGGCGTGGTCAATTTGTTCCATTTCCTTATACGGGTACTACAGCATCGCTCATAGATTATATATTAAAATTTTTGGTAGATTTGTCTGATTTAGTTTATGAGTAATGGACAAAAAAACCATTTTCTATTTCTTGTGGAAACGTACTTGTTCTTAGTTTACGCAATGCTATAGGCGTTTCCTTGGATTGAGTTGGCCAATTTTCGATACTAATCGGCGTGCACGAACTTCCAATATTTTTGTCAAATTTGACGTCGATAGCTTTATTTTTGCGGTCAGGAGAATGTTTACAACAGATGGACAAACGGACAGACGGACAGACGGGCATGTTTAAATCGATTTAGAATTTGGTGCTGATCAAGAATATATATACTTTGTGGGGTCTCTGACGATTCCTTCGGGCCGTTGCAAACGTATCGACAAAATGAATATACCCCTTGTCCTTCGGTGATATATATAAAAAATAAAAAATAAATAAAAACAAAAAGTAAAAGGAAAAGGAAAACTAAGTTAAAACAAAAGTAACTCTAAGGCATAAGCCTTCTTCTTCTTCTTCTTCTTCTTCTTTGTATTTTTCTTCTCTCGATTTTTCTTTTTCTTATAAAACATGCACGCAGCTTTAAACAACCGCAAAGCTAGCAAAAAAACGCAAACGTATATATATATATATATATATATATATATAATATATATATATATATATGTGTGTGTGTGTATATAAATGTGAAAAAAAAATAAAGAGAAGAAGCATAGACGTGTGAGCGTAAAACATAATTTTAGTAAAACTTCTGTTTTAAAAGAGTTGTTCGCGAAATTTTAAACAATGTCTCCTAACATACATACATACATACATACATGCATACATACTTATATACATAATGTATGAACGTGCGAATGTTTCCATACAAACTTGAAACAAAGGCCATTTTTTTTTTAAAATGAAAATGCATGTACATGGATATAGCATATACCAGATATGCATAGATATCAAAGCAACGCGCATCTATATGTCTCCCTTAGATTTAACATCGTTTTTAAGATGAAATAAAACCATTTTTTTTCCTTTTTTTTTAATATTAAAAACAAAATAAAAAATGTAGATAAAAAAGTTAATATACTTACGAATGAAGCTAATAATACACATACATGCAAATGAGAAGAACGTTAAAAACGTTAACAAATGTACAGTCAATTACGCAGAAACTTACGCGGCTCCTCCTTTGAAGGTTTCTTTCTGATACATAATTTGTAGTCTATTGTACGTCCCGTTGTGTTCTACAACCAACCAATGGCAATGCATGTGCGAATAACATTGCGTATAAGTTACATTTAAATTAGATGAAAATGTAACGAATACCGCTGACGTTGGTACGTAGCGAAGATTCATTTTTTAATTGGCCTCTAAACGGGTAGAGGTATCCAACTTTCACGGCATTACAACGCTTCGAACGACCATAATGATGATAATAATCTCCACTCCGTTCATAAGCTTTAAGGACGTGACGAATTTTTAAATGTTTTCTTGATATAAGAATTAATTTGTTTTTTTTTTTTTTTTTTTTGCAAAATTGGAAAGAGTAAGTGAGTATTAGCTTAAGTTCATAAAAAAAGTGTCATTTCTTAAATTTTTACCAAAAATAAAAAAAAATAAATAAAAACGTGTTCAGAGCACATTATATTTCGCTTTGATCGAATCCTTTATATCCGTTGCGTTTATTTAAAAAAAAAAGTTGGGAAAAAAATTGAATTTTGATATCCTATAATATCAGATGAGCGTGGCCGATTTTTTCCCTTGTCTCCAAGATGAGGCTATGAAATCACCCATAAACATGTGAGACAATTTTTAATATTATGTTTATTATAGTTAACAAGTGAATAATGGGCGGGAAACTCAAAAAGCAGATGTTCAGCAGCATTGTGTGTGGACGCGTCCCCTGAGCGCTTTGCCTCATTTTGACAAGACCATCTGCATCTGGAAACTTTCGAGTTTTTACGAAATTTGAAGACGATATCTTACACAAAAGACAGACAGACAGACGTGCTTGGCTTGTTTCAGAATATGATACCGGTTTGGCTGTTGCAAATGTTTTGACGAAATGAATATGCTCCTAACCTTTGGTGGTTGGCATTGGAAAGGTTGCGGTGAAAAGTCTTAAGGTACATAGGTAATAATTGTTATATTTTTCAGAATGGATGAAGGCAGGCGTGGTAACTCTCGCACAAAAATAGAATTTTTTTTTACCCTTTCGGACAGATAATATTCTAGAAATAATTCTTATTGGAAGGATAATTATTTTTTTATTTTGGTTTTTTTGTTTTATTGAGTTAAAAAGATCATTTGCAAGCCTCTTGTCTGACGGCTGTCGGGCTATTCTGTTATAATGATGATAAATAAAAGTTAAATTGTCGAAACGTAGTTTTTCCAGGAAAAGTGACGTCAATTTGAAAGTTTTTTTTTTAGCTGGAACCGCTCGAAAATCGCCCATCGAATCGACATCTTCTTTTGTCCTTTTTGTTTTGAATGTCTCTTTGCTAAATGGAGAATCGTATTTTGAAGATTGGTATAAAAATGAAAGTCGGAAGAAATGTAAGTTTTACTTATTAGCTTATGACTGAATATTTCTAGGGAAAATGCGCTTTAAATTTTTTCGTTTTGTGCTTACGCACAAGTCATCCAATGCACTCTAAATACTTGTAATACATTTCTACGACTATGTTCGCAAAATTGATATTTCGGACGATTTAATAATACAACCTTCCCCCCCATCCCCACCCTCTTATGCCCTTCCGACCAACTTATCTTTTCTCATAACTCTTCAATATGTTAGAGATCATATAAGTTAAAAAAAAACAAAACACACGCACACACACACACACACACACAAGGTAATATCACCACTTGATGTGTATTAAATATTGAGGACGGACGGAGACAGGCGGACTGACAGTATATGGGAGGACAAAGTTGATATAGCCTTAGTTGATGAACAAACAGCAAACGTTTGTGAACGAAAGCAAAGTAGCTTAAGTGGTTTTTATATACTTTCCTACTTCTTTTAGAAGAGAGACAGACAATCCTGTTTACATACACTCAATTACCGCATCCTTTTCTATAATGCATTAGTGTAAGATAATGTAAAATACATTCTTATATTCTTATATTCCTTTGCTTCGTACTTTCAAACTAAAACAAATTATTTTCTCTGTCATTTTTCTTTACTTGATATTATGAAGCAGATTACAAAAATGGAATAACCGAATATGCTCAAAAGTATATTTAAATTGTTGTTGTTATTGTTGTTATTGTTGTTATTGTTGCTGTTGTTGTCCTTTTAAAGAAAACAACTAAACCGGTTGAGTCTTTGTATACTAATACATAGATATATAATTGTGTACATTATACATACGTACATATTTAACAAAAATTCTCCTAAAAATTCCATACTAAGTGGAATTTGCAGCTATGGTAACTTTTGTAATTGTTAGTGGAAATTTTTCAGCAGAATCCAAGAAAAAAAAAAAAGGAAAGAAAAAATAAATAAATATTAAAAATAAAACCATAAAGAAAATCACAAAATAATAGTTGACGTCAAAGAAATGTCAAGGGAGACAAGTTCTATTTTAAGCATAGAATGAATCTTTTAACTGTCAGTTAATAATAATATGACTACAAAAGAAATATCAACACAATTGTGAAAGCGTACGTCGCCATACGTCGGCCATCTATGCAAATCGGTCACGAACTTTTGAAATCATCCAATATTTACTGTCAATATTTACTTTATTTTTTCGCAAAAAAAAAAAAAAATCGCATTAGATAACTTTAACTTTATCTTATGGGTCGCTTCTATTATACAATAGAATTAATTGCAAATGTGGAAAAATATAGTGTGAAACGACTTTATCTTATTCATTAAAAATGAATTTTATAAACTATACTTTTGGCGGAGCATATATGTGCCGAAACTCTCACCTCCACTTAGTGATCTCTGGAAACCGTCTGGTCGACTGGCGAAGAGCAGTTTAAGACTTGCACTATCTATAACTTGGCGACAAGTTTTCTGATAGATTGCTAGGGGGTTCACTGGAAGACATGTTCTTTACTCATAAGCTAATTACTATAGAGGAAATTCTAACCAAAACCAGCTGGTTACGTAAAAATACGTTGATATAGTAATTAGTGAGTGCATGGCTAGCCGGGATTGTATGGTTAATCCAAAGGCAAGAGTGACTATGATTATGTCGCGTAAAGTAAGACTAGAGGCTTTATAGTCTAACTTTAAGCTTTGCGGGGGTTAGGAGCCCGCTCACAAGTCACGTGTACCTACGGGTAGAGGTGACAGCATTAATTAAATGGATTTGACTAAATGCGCCATTAAAGTACGCTGGAAGGTGCATACATGTAAAGTCACGAGTACCTACGGGTAGCGGTTGATTTACTGCAATTGTTTGTGGAAACCGCAGTGGAAGCATGCCCAACCCTTTTTGAGCGCAGCAGGTAATCAATGTGTGAGCCCTGAGTGCTTGCGTACGGCCCTTCGAAGTGTATTCGTGGTGGTTGTGGTCTCTATCATTCCAAAGCGAAATAATCGAGGTGAGGATAGGCCTTAAACAAATCTGGGTTCCTCAAGGTAGCGAGGCCCCCTTCGATGGGGATTGTCTCTCGCCCTGGGGAGTCCTCAATCTACTAATTGATTGTCAATGGTTGTAGGCAAGCCGTCTGCTTAAGGTTTCATGCCAGGTGCAGACGTTAAACACACAGAGATATCTCTGCATACGGTGGGATCAGCAAAGTGTGGTATATTGCGGACTGCTGAAATCGAATGAAACTGTTATTGCAGATACATTATTGTCCACCGACGTCAATTGAGCGAAGTACTGCAATAAAGACCAGGAATAGCGGCTGAAAGACGCAAAGTCATCCTCTCGCACGACAACACTCGGCCACATGTTGCACGTCAAGGATATACTATTGCAGCTCGATTGGGCAGTTCTGCCGCGCCCAGCGTACTCACCAAACATAGGGTCTTCTGAATACCACTTGTTCAGATCGATGCAGCATGGCATACCTGGCAAGCAGCCTCGCAAGGATGACGAAGTGCGAAAATAGGCCGACGATCGGATCGCTGCCAAACCAATACAAGTTCGACATGCTATCGCAATATTCCCTGAAAGGTTGATAAAACTTGTAAAAAATGTTGAGAAATTGTAGAAATTTTTCTCAACAAATTCACCTTTTCAAGTGATAAAAAGGGTCAAAATTCACGCAAGCATCTGATATTTTTGCGCGGCTTCTTCTCTACTATACTTGTAATGAAATGATAATATTCTTGCAATGATTGCTGTAGAACAGCAGAGATCTCTGAGCATGAAACAACCAGCAATTGATTTTTATATAAACCCCTTTTGAATTTTTAAATCATGAAGAAAGTTTAGCGCAGAGTGAGCCGACCTATATAAAGTGGATGCATTAAACCTTCACAGGTAAATTTTCTTAATTTTCATCAAGTTGTCGAAGATGTTTTTTTGCGTGGAAATTTCAAAAAATACCTTCAAAGGAAGTCTGCTAAATGCCAGATTACGATAAGTTCTTTCAAAAGTGTGCCGATTACGCCGAAAAAGAAAGCTTCGAAAGCACTTTGAAATCGGCTGCACATGAAATCAATCTCCACGATATTCGTCTATCCATCATCCAAATAATGACCATGTGTTAGCCTTTAAGTTTCAATCAAAAGAAAACTGACTCTTGTTGTGGTTTTCGCTGATAACAGTGCAGCCCTCGATTACAATATCACAACAATCGATCACTGATCGATCACTTATGATATTGAGTGTAATTCTAAATATGGTTCGATTTCATCCCTGTCTATCCCGGCAAATTTTTTCGAATGTTCTTAGTACTGGCTGCACTTGAAATCGTGGCAGTCTCTTTCCAATATCTTCTCGGGGTTACCTTAGCGTAATGTGTGTTCCCTAAGTTGAGTCTGGTTTCTTCTAATCACTGATGGTTTAGGTGAAAAATTTATGACGTCATTAGACAAACGTTACTGTAAAAATCAGGTTATGCGCAACTCGATCGGCCTGTGAACAACCTGTACTGTGTTTACTGTGCGGCAATGCTTCATGCGGTGTATACTCAATCGTATAGTGAAACGCTTCCGAGCTTGTTCGCTTGTTCATGTCACTATTATGAGAAGCGTGCCAGTTGTGGTAGGCACAGTACACTAACTCATTCTGTGGCAGAGCATATTCAGACCCTTCATGTACATGTGGTTAGCTAGTTTTCCTCTGCTAACTGAAAGCCTGGAACATATTCTTGCGGGAGCCAAAGGTCAGAGTCTGTCTGAATATCTTGCAGAGTGGATTCTTACTGACGGCAAATTTGAAAATTGACAGTGTTTTGTTATGAACAACTTGTCAAAGTGTAAGTATATATATATATATATAGAAATGGAGAAAAAAACACCATAGAGCTTATGAACTTCTATGACTCACAATTATTCACATTTTTTTCTTTGTTTGGATATTTGCGACAAACATTTTCCACAAACCATTCAAGGAGAACGAGGGGAACTGTTCCTGTAAACTATATATATTCGACAAGAGTCGAGACCAATCGCAATACTGCCAAGGCATAATTGTAACATTCTCCATCTTTCTTATAAGTTTGCATCGGAATGACACAGTAACAGCGATATAATTTTATCATTACTGTGTTCGCCGTTTACCCGACTATCGCAAATCTTTAAGCAAACCTTTCATTTAGTATAAAGTGCTTTGTTTATTCTGGAGTACACGTCACTCTAGCAGGCATTGCGACATTGTATGTGTGTACCGTAATGTAAAATGCTCTTTGCGATTTTTTTTTTTTGGCCGAAGAGAGACCAACTTATAGGGTGGGTATTGAAAAATTCTAAGGACACATAGGATCCCTGTTCGGTAGATTAGGGTTCCGTTAGCCCGCATATTTGATGAGAAGCAAATGTCTGCGATGTCTTTTGGTTGTAACCGTCCTAGTAGTGTCCGTGAGTAAAAATATAGAATCCCTACGACATCTCACGAACTAGCTAGCTCAGCTATAGCACGTAGGCATGACTCATAGGCCTTAATTCCTCTTGTAGTGGCACTGCCCTAAAATTTACTGTAGACAACAGCATTAGATACAGGAGGACGTAGGCAGACTTACTACCCGAGTGGTTAAACAAAATTGATATAATTTTGTGGTTACATAAAATTAATTCTGATAGACACACACACACGCGCGCCTGGTTACACATAAAATAGGCGCGCAATGTGGGTATACATACATACTTTCCACTAAAATTGATATTAACAATGCTTAGTTTGCTTCTTCTTCTCCGTTTTCCGAATATAATGATTGAAATCTCTTGACCCAACTCACCGTCGAGCCGTTCGCAAATGCTTTGCTTATACTCTCTTTTGCGCAAACAACTTACCATCGATACTAAATTTCATTATAACTTTCCCATGCTAATCGCTTTTTAACTGCGATATGTTCTATGAATCTTCGGTTGATCCGCTCAGTAGTCGTCACCTGAGTCGACAGGGAGAGCATCATAAATGTCTATTTGGCTTTTGAGAAAATCGGTTAGCTTTCATGCGCACTCATTCTATCACACGCGAGACTATATAAGTTCGTGGCAGTATGTTATGCCAGCTTATGAAACGACACATTAATACCTGCGCACGCCGCCTTAGAGCTAAGTTTCGGAATACTCACAATTTATTTTTACAATGTTCCACAACATGTCCTTGCCAGAGACGTTCTTTACTTTCAAAGAAAAATTCACTCTAATATGTTGAGTTATTGCCGAGATTACCGATCTTCCTATGTGTTTCGCTGAGAGACTTAGTTGGAGAGTAGATGCGTGCAAGACTTTATGTACCCTATGTAATAGCGTAAACGAATGGCATGAAATGTATATGCAAAAGAAATGCACGAACTTTGAATCGAAGCACGCACTAGTACTTGGGTTTTAAAGATCTTGCAAGTTTCTCTATCGTGTAGCTCCTGTACTCCTGTATAGATGTGTAAAGTTTATTCAGGTAATTGAAAAGATGTTCATATCAAATTTTTAATATTGTAATTTTTAGGTTAAATTCAATCTTCACTTTTAATGTGGAACTGAGGAAATTTGATATGAAACCTCTTCAAGTTATTGCTATGTAATCTCTGTCCTTATGCTCTCTTTTATGCGAGTATGTTATGACTTTACTGTTAAATGACATAAAAACCAGTGCAAGTCATAAAATCTAACAGATATTATCTAGGCGCACACACGCATATACACTTTTCATAAGAAGTATGCGAAACAGCAAATACAAAAACAACAGTACAAGTTCCTAACGCTACAACGTATAGGGGCTCCGAATATAATAAATAACCTTTCGGGCCTTTTTGTTAGTTATTATATTTACACTTGTATACGTAAATGTAAAAGGGAAAGGAAAATAAATATAGGTCTTACTATACAAAAATAGAGTAAATAAGAGGAAACAAGTAGGAGTAGTGAGAAAATTTTAATTCACGTTAGTACAAAGCACTTCTTTTTGTTTTGTTTTTTCTTTACCTGCTTGAGCAATTTCTCTATGAATGACTGCATAACTACGAACATGTGGGTAAAATTATACGATATTCAAGTTTTTGGCCAATAGGCGAAAAAACTAGACCTTGGACAGATGGATAGACTTAACTACAAGGACTCGTAATAGCTGCTAATGTCAAATGTATATAAAGAAAGGTCTATACGATCCAATTTCATATACATGACCCTGTACGTATATTATAAGCAATGTCTTTACCTAAATGTCTCCATATATATCAAGTCCATGAAAGGAGTCTTTGTATGTTCCTCTCGAAGTTATATAATTTTAGTTTCTTGTGACGTGGCCCTATTCCAAAGCTTATTACCAAATTTACTACTACTAATGAAGTCATTTTACGTCACTCATCGCCCTTTAAATATCAAATTGGAAGTAAGCTACTTTGCGAGACCTTTCTTCCCATGTCAGTGAGGCCAAAGTCTCGTCGGCTCTTTTATGGATCAATTATGTCATTCCATATGATGCAATTCCACACTCAAACACATCAAAGCTCTTTCCTTAATTTGAATTAATCAGGACCAGTATGAAACCAGCTCTTGGGCTCCATGCCAGGAGGGAATGGCAAGGGAATTCATTAAATTCAGACTTCGTAATGTAGTTCCATTTTTGGACTGACCGCTAGTCACGAAATGTAGCCGGTCTCCGTGTTATGTGCACGGAGACAACATTCCCAGTGGATAAGCGAGCCGCACCCTAACTCTAATAACAAGGGGGTTACCTGAAGAAGTTTCTTCTTTTCTAGTAAAATACTTTCTTTTTTGCTCTTCCACTATGGATGTCACATTGGTTACCGTCGTTATACTTAGCGATCGAAGAAATAGTAGCTGGGCTGACAGTACAGCTTGAGTTGGGTTATGTTGATATTGGTTCGCGCACGAATTTAGGAGGTAAGATGATACCAGCTTGGGAGATGTGATTATATAAACAGCCAAGGAAAAGCAAAGCTATGAGATACTTCAAGTATTATCCTTGTCTTTATAAATCATTTAAGGGCTCCCATGGGTATCATGGGCCCATGGAGAGTTCCCTCTTGGTATTTCTTCGTCCTGGCGGCTGGGAACAGACGTTCAGGAATTTTACGACATCTGTGATTATCCCGCTAAAGTGTTGGATATATCTTAATTTGCTGAGGGGGGTTACAACTGCCCGTACCCATGATTTCGTGGTCGTACTGCAAGCATAGTGCCATCATCGGACATATTAGCGGGCTATTAGCTGAGTGCATCGGAAAAGTCAAAAGTATATATAATAGCTTTTTATTTCAATAGTAGTTTCGCGTTCAAGAGTTTGGCCAAAGATTGTTTTACTTAAAATTTTCACATATGTACACACAATTACTTTTCATTCATTAAAGTTAACAAAAAAAAAAAAAACAATTTCAAGGGTACTTGAGAAACGAGAATATTTTTATCATTTTTTTCTTTTTTTTTTTTCATATCATAAATATTTAAAAATACTATGTTTGTTATATAAATACAAACATGGCCAATACATATCTATATAAATATATATATATATATATATGTATATGCATATTTTCTCATTACTCCGTAGATCGATATATCATGTCGCCAAACTAAGCAAACAGTTAGTTCCATGTTGACGCGCACTAATTTTGTTACTTTAAAGTATGTAACAGACAACTGGGGTACCGATGCGAACGGGTTTAAGTTGGTGATAACATCAGTAAAGGATCCTAGTAAGTATAATAAATATATATACATATATGTTATATAAGAGTATATGTGTGTGTGTGTGTGTGTTTGTGTTTGTGTGTTTGTGTAGTTGTAATAATAATAATAAAAAAAGAAGAAGAAAAATGTTCACCTTCAACTGCCTGTTATTATACATTTAAAATATTCATGACAGCATACTAAGCGTCATTAGTCTTCATTCATACTCGCAAAAAAAACTCATGTTGTCGTCATACAAATACACAAATGCACAACAACAAGCACTGGCACCCACACATCCACCCACGTATTCGCATGCACATTGCTCTTGGTTCACATTTATGCATTACATTTTTTGTTACTCATGTCGCTCTGTATGTTCTACATTACGGTTTATATTTAACGCCGGGGAATGGATCGAGTTGCGATTACTTTGCCATTTCTTTCATAATGACGTGAAGCATTGCGGGCCCTGAGGTTTCTTCTCTTTCTTTCTCTTTCTCTTCCTCCTACTCTTTCTCTTTCTCTTCTTCTTCGTCTTTTTCTTATTTTTCATTGCCGTCTTCCTTTTAATTAACTATAACTAATCTGTCTGCCCCGTGATGGGTGAGCCTGTGATCGTTCAAAATCTATCACAAATTAAAAGAGAAAAAATGCAATATCTCGGCAAAGACTAAAAAATTTCTAAATCTTTATCTAAATCAATCACAAACAAAAAGTGTTTTAGATGTTGATCTCAATCCCGCAATCCCTCAATCAAATTGTTAGCAAAAAGAGGTGAAGCATTCACGCTTCATCCTACCAAAACATAAACATTGGAAACCATTTTTATACCCATCACCGAATTATTAGAGTTATGTACATTTGCAATGCCCAAAAGGAAGCTTCAGAGATCCCACAAAGTATATATATATTCTTGATATACGCATCTGCGTAATATCTTTAGTGAACAGACGTCCACTTCGAATCTGACAAAAGCATTGCAAATGTTTGCATGCACGTTCGTCTTGAAAACGGACTAAATCGATTGGCAAATCACCAGTCCCCTGAGAGCACCTGGTTTCTGGGTTTTTTGCTCATTACTTATAAACTAGATGGTAAAAATCAGTCACCCCCCCTCCATATTATAGAGTATAGAGGTGGTGGGGTGGTGAGGGAGGAGTGGTATAAAAGATTCGGGGACTACCTTACGTGTGAGTATGCGTCGAGATATCTTTGGTGAAATCATTCGTCTTATTAAGTGAATATAAAATATTTGAGTGGGATGCGACCGTATTTTGAAACCCCGCCCATATGCCGAAGTTCTTACAAAAAATCAATCTCGGGATGGTAACAAGATCTAAGTTTTATTATTTCATACTGAAAACAATGTGGTCCACATTCGTCTATTTTTCGAAACCCAACGCTTCCCCCAACCCCTCTCCACCTTATAAAGGCTTCCATCGAATATAGGCCCTTAAATGGCAATCAGCTGTAATTTTTGCTACATATATACATATTTTGATGATGTGGTTCCCCGGCCCAGTTGTAGCGTTTTAATTTGTTTTAATTGGAACGCTTTTGCAAAATAACTTTTCTTTTTTTCTTATTTTTTTCCAGAGCATACTTGCAAAGATTTTACCTGCAGCACAAATGGGTTTTGTATACATCCCGATTTACTATGCGATGGCATTAATCATTGCAGTGACAATTCAGATGAGTCAGTTCATAATTTATGCCAAAGTGAGTATGATATACATCCTTACACGCGACTCTATGCGCACTCATTTAAATTTATCTAATCCATGTTTTGATGCATAGATGAGACCACTAACACCGTGTTCGGTATGGATGTGACTTGGTTTGTATTAATTGTCGTCAGCTTATTGCTAATTTTAAGTGCAATCATCGTGGGAATTTCGATATGTGTTTGCCGCCGACAAGAGGATAATACTACAAATCAAAATACAGCTATACAATGTAATTATAATAATAATAATAATAATAGAAAATGAGAGAGAGAGAGAGAGAGAGAGA
>KK499805.1:1617164-1627323 GCA_000688715.1 Glossina pallidipes | reverse complement strand
AATAAAACTGAACAACAAAAAAAAAAAAAAAAAAAAAAAAAAAAACAAAAAAAAAAAAAACATTTTTTTAATTTCATTTTGGTGGACATCACCACGCAGGGTGTGTTATAAACAGAGATTTCGTGTACCCAAATCTCTTGGACATTTTTGTACATAATTTATACATAAAATGTATGTAATAATAAAACCAAAAGACAAAAAAAAAAAAAAAAAAAAAAACAAAAACACAAAAAATATGGTGTTTAAAAACACGATATGTTTGTTATTAAACACTAATCTGTAATTTTATTACTATTAATTTTTTTGTTTGCGAAAAAATTTGTAAACAATTTTTTCAAAACTCTTTTTCTAAATTCAAATTTTAAGAACCAAAAAAACAAAAAAATCTAATATATCTAATTTTTTTACATAATTAAAATTGAAAAACAAATTTAATTAATTAACATTAAACTGAATTAATCAATAAATTAATTAATCAATAAAATACATTATTAAGCAAAGAAGATAATAAAGGGGAAAAATATTTAATGAACGCGATAGACTAAATTCAGAAAAATAAAATTTCACCTCATGGGCGATGCTTAGGAGATGCACCCACCACTAGGACTTGTACAAACAATTTGCCGAGACAAAATTCATTTCATTGTATAGCCCGGAGAGTGAAACGAAAGACACATGTTTAGTGAGCTTGTCGGGATAATCATCGCACTGGTTCGCTACCGTAGGCCTTGGCAGGCATCTGGAAGAATTTACAATTCTTTTTTTAGGGAAAACCCACCAATTCTCAGCCAATTTCAATGTTCTTGTCAACCGAATGTTAATTTATTTGCTTCCTCTTCTTTGTTGTTTGAATTTTTTTGTTTTTTTTTTTTCATATAACCAATCACTTAGGGGATGTCCCCTGTATTCATGTAACACGGCTAACCGAAGAAGAAAGAAGAGAAGAAAGCGAAAGAAATAGGGACGCGATTGAAGCAGTTTAGTGTGTGTGTGTGCCCAATCGGTACGTGCTATCTATGCCTTTACCAACTGACCACTCACTATAACTAACACAAAAAAAAAAAAAATCCATCGCCCACTGACTTGATAGTCGCGGTTCTTACCTACTCGGCTACTCAGGCGAAATTGAATTTTTCATCCTCCTCCTCCTCATAAAGTTTACTTTTTTTTTAACGAACCTATGTGCGTGTACGATAAAGATATTTACTGCAGTTCCAGTCCATTCCACCCCTTTGCGACTTTAATTGAAAATTATTTTCAAATTATTGAGCCAAAGTTGACGTAAGACCACTTGGGGCACGTCATCACTATCTAACTTAGTTTTAGCAATTTTATGGGTTCGAAAAAGACAGGCCGAACAACTGATGGACAGGATAGTTGAAATACCCCGATCAAGAATATATATATGTACATATATATATGTATATATATATATATACATTTTCTGCTTGTCCCTCCCCTCCCCCCCAAGTCCCTACAAATAAAAAAAAAAAACGTAAATAAATAAATAATATAATTAATAGTAGGTATAAAAGTGAAAATATGAAAACAGTAAATAAAAAAAAAAAAAACAGAAAAAAATTTATAAAAACTACTTTAATTAGAAAATAATGAAATTAGAAACAAAACAAACAAACAAAAAATTCCAAAAGTAATCCGAATAAATAAATCAATAAAACGAAAAGTAAACTTCATGAAAATAGAATAAAATGAAATAAAAGCCAACTTTATAGAAATTTGAAAAAAAAAACTTTGCATTTATGTATAAACGAAACAAAAAAGAAAATCACAATAATTTCTTATTAAACGCTTCATTTCTCTATTATTTACCTTTCATTAATTACAAACGGCATAAAAGCATTTCAGAACAACAAAAAAGGAAAAACGAAAAGAAAATTAAATTTCGTTAACATTTGATTATATTTCTTAATATTACTTGAATGGAAACGAAATGGAAAGAGAACGGGCCAATGTATTGCGTTTTACAACGAATTTTGGTTTGTTGTCACCTCTCATCTCTCACCTCTCACCGAGGGGTCAAAAGTGTATAAGTTTCGAACCAATACACCTGCTGCGACTTAATTGCCTATCCCCTTTAAAGTCCTAGCAAAATAAGGAAGCAGAAAACGCTATTTATTAGAGTAAAAATAAAATAAAAATCATAGTAGTTTTCTTGCATGGGAAACAAATACAAAATTGATCTTTGTCGCGTTGTCATTGTGATGTAAGCCAATACTGCACGGTTGGATCTTAACCTATGTCATATTTTTTCCTCCGAATTTGACGTAGTATAATTACTGTCAAAAGACTTACTTTTGTATTGTCTTGCCTCTCTTCCGATGTTGCAGGCGTGCCCTATTTCGTATTTAACCATTTGGTCCGAATTTCAATCACTTACGTGTAACATTTAAAGCTTTACGCAATGCAAACGCAACGCGACGAATAAGGGAATAAACGAACGGGTGGAGGGACATGGAGGAAATAGGGAGGAGTATAATATTTCTAATAGATGGATGAAGCTCTAAAGCTCTTCAGTAGAAATCATCCGCAATTGTTTTATCCGCCCATATATCTATATGTATGCACGATTGAGACGACGTGACATGAAATCCAAATGCCAAAGTTTTAAGAACACCTAAGATTCCTGACGTATGAAAGACAAAAACAAGTGCATCATTAATCCACAAGATGTGACCGTAGCACCCGACCGTGGTAGCTGCTAAAGACGATAAGATCTATTTCCAAAAGATTAGTTCAGCTTCAGCTTGCAATTGCAAGGCTTCTCCTGACAATATCTCTACTCGTAGTAGGATCGTAGTCTTCATATAAAAATTTCAAAAGGAGATGAAAAAATAAAGGAGAAAAAAGTCGTCCAAAGTACTATTGCGTAAAAGGGATTTGCTATCCTTTATGAAGCGCAAGGATAATTAATTTACTTGAATTCTCGAGATGGTGACGATGGTGACGGATATATATGGAAAAGTTATACAAACAGATAATAGAAACAATGAACCAAACACTCAAACAAACGAACAGTATTTCTGCTCAACTAACTAAGTAAACGTTGGAAACTTCCATATAAAAAAAAAAAGATATTAATAATAATAATAATAATAATAATAATAATAATAATAAAAGAAAAGAAAAGAAGAAAAACAACATGAAAATGAAGTAAATAATTGAATCAATTAAAAAATATATAAAAAAAAAAGAAAAAATAGTGAAAATCTCCCTTTTAGCCTTCCTCCTCTATCCCTCCATCCCGTCCCTAACCGCTATAGGAAATTAAATAGATCTTAAAATAAAATTTAGAAAATTGTTCACTCTCTCAGCACAGTAAGTGAAACGTTAATAGAAAACATTTCAAAAGAGAAGAAAAAGGAAGAACAAAAGAATAAAAAAAATTAAAGATAAATGAAATATCGTAAAAGAATTACATAAAAATATATGGAGAAAATGTTTTAATTAAATAATCTTACTTATACATATATATACATACATGCAAACACACACGTACATATATATATATATATAAAACAAAAGTATTTTCTATTGAATAAAAACAAGGGATGTAAATAGTTGACAATACTTAACAAGATTTATGTAAAACAAAAACAACAACAAATAAAAAAGTTACCGTAAAACAAAACGAAACAAACAAACAAACAAGCAAAAAAAAACAAAAAGAACGAATTGTTAGAAAGTAAAGAAGAAAACCATCACACATTCACTTCACAATGATTACATATTAGATATATCTTTCTCTCTCTCTCTCTCTCTCTCTCTCTCTCTCTCTCTCCCTCTCTCTAGTTACATATATTTTAGACAATTTTTTTGGTTACAAAAAAGAAAAAGAAATTCTAAAGTAAATCTTTTCTAATTTTTAGAAAGAAAAAGAAGTAAGAAACATTATTTCATTATAATTTTTGACAATCAACGCAACACACAAAAATCTTCACTATAGATTCATTCAAGATATTCACATATATATTGCTTTCATTCATTATAAACACTGTTATGTGGCTTGTACTAGTGTAATGAGCAAAAAAATTGACAAACGTTAACGGAACCATTTATTTAAAGGAACCTCTCATCAGGTAGAATAAGCTAAAGGTAAATGGTCGATAACTAAACCCGATTAGTTTCCAAAATGTGTCACTAATTGTAGTTGTGTCCGCTTACTTGACTTGACTGTGCCAGGGATCGTAAGATGCAATTTTTATGCTTCTCTAAACTAATCACGCCCATTTTCATGCTGAAGTTTTACAATAATACTGAAAATAGGTTTTTATCCCTTGCGTAGTGTCAGCGAATTCCGCCCATTTTCAAATTTTATCTGCAATCATTGGCAAAGAATGTATGGGCCACGCCTCAGCTCTCGATACCGACACTTGATGGCTCGCGGAAGCCTAAATCGATTCAGAATATTAAGCTGAATACATTAAAGGATCTTCGGTACATATTTCTCGCGGTACTATTATTAATGAAAAGATAAGCATCCATCATGAATGTACTCTAGCAGTGATCGGGCTGACTTCAGAAGGGTACGCATAAGCTATGCGTACCTCAAATTTTATTGACCGAAGCAAGCGATAATAGCTAGTAATTTTTCTAGTCTCAATTATGCGTTTATTCATTAATTTATTTAATGAACGGTACGGAAAAAATGAAAAGAAAAAATTGATCCATCTAATCACTGAGGTATGCCCGCCGAGCTTCTATAAGGTAACTACAGTTTTTCGACAATTGTGAATATCTTGAGAGATAGATGATCAAAGAGTCATCTTACAAAATCGATAAAGTTCGATACGTCACTTACATGCAGCACACAATTCATTCATTTAGGCGAAAGAAATCAATTATATAGAAAAACAAATGAGAAGAAAAAAAACAAAGACAGCAAAAACAATTTATGACAATACAACAAACAATTTAAAAGAAAAATACTAAAACAAAACAAAACAAAAACAATTTTTCAAAATAAAATGTTTTTCTTATATTTCTTTACTGATTTTTCACTCTAAACCGTAAACAGAAAACAGAAACATTAACAAAGTTAATAAAAACATTTTTCTACTCGCTTATACTTTTTTATAAATGAAAATTTAACAAAATTTAGAGAAGAAGAAAAAAAACAAAAAAAAAAAGGGGAAAAAGAAATGTAAAAATTTTAATTTAAAAAAAAAAAAACAAGAAGAAAAATACCAACAAGAACTATATATAAATAAATAAAAATATATAATAAAAAAAAAAAAAAAAAAAACACGAAAAAAAGTTTAAAAAGACCGACAACTGCTTGAGAAATTAGAACTTCCCGCCGTTATAGAAAAAGAAAATTGTGTAAAAAGAGAAAGAAAAATTAATTCAAAAAGGAAATATTATATAAATTGAAAAAACAAAAAAAAAAAGAACTAAAAAACAATAACAACAATGAAATCAGCTTCTAATACAATGTAACAACGAAAAGTATTTTCCGAAATCGTTTCACCAAAAATTTATGTTAAACTTAACAAAAAATGTTATAAACCGTTCCAGCGCATGACACATAACTGAGTTCTTTTTTTTTTTTTTTTTTTTTTTGATTCCTTAAAGGACTTCGAGTAAAGCCAATTGTTCTAGCAGACGTCTATAACCTAAAGCCCTGTCCATCTCCCGCCATCCGGTCACCCATCTCTCCTCTCGCCTACCATTGACACACGGACGGACACTTACATGTATGCACCTTGTGTCAAAACTTCAATTTTCCTCTTAGATCCGTGAATGTGTTTAACTTCTTCAAGTCTGAAGTTAGGTGTACATTTTTCATTCATGTCAGAGAACCTCCCGACCTTCAACCCGGCCACCCATCTCTCTTCGCTCCTACCATTGACAGACGGACGGACACTTACATGTATGCATCTTGTATCAAAACTTCAATTTTCCTTTTAGATCTGTGAATGTGTTTAACTCCGTCAAGTCATTCATATCAAAGATCATTAGATCTCTGCTTTTTCGTATAAACAACACTGTCGTGTGTTACCATTTTTTTTTTTTCTTTTTTCAATATATTCATATAACTAATGCGTGTTAAAATATTCAGAGCATATTCGAGTGAAAAATTTATTTTGAATATTTCTTTTCTTGATATACCTACGAAGATAGATGCATCGGCAAATCTATTGCGATTATGCGGAAAACAAGTATTTACTCTTCTTGTACAGGTTTTTATTATTTATTGGATCTTCCAATGGCAAGTTACAAGATGTTGCAAGTTTCAGCGTGGAACTGCAAACTCAGATGTATTCGCCTATATTTTAAATGTACTTCACATTCTTTTTATTCTTGCGGAAATTTTTTCCGGTAATTACCGAGAAATTGCTTGTTTAGCGTGCCGTGTGAAAAAGATTTTCATTGGCCATAAGCCTATTAAAGTTATTTCAATCATCATATTATATAAGCACGGATTGTTTTGCACCCAAGCAAGTTCGTCTAGCTAGTGCGTCTAACTAGAAAACTAATGGGACTAGACAAAAATGAACTGAAGTAGTTGGAAAATAATTCTGGCTGATTACGGAAGGGCTAGATTAAGTTAGGAAGTACTTAAATTAGGTCGAGAAAGCAGGTGGCATGACTAGAAGCTGGCAGTTAGACTAATTAGAAGATAGAGTAAAGTGGCTATGAAGTACAGGGCTGGCTGGAAAGAAAGAAAGATCAACCCTGAAGTAACTGGACTTGCGAAGACGTAGTTACAGACGTAGAGCGAAGAATAATTACACTATCTCGAAAACGGATAGACTAGTTAGACTAGGAGATAATTAAACTATTTGGAATGCGAATGAACTCGTTACGAAATACCTCGGGCGGCTAGAAAGTATTTAGACTATTAAAAAAGTAATTTGACAGGGGATAAGGAGAAGACAAGACTGGCTGGTAAATAACTACAAGATATGAGAAGTAGTTGGGCTTGGGGCGGCGGTAGCCAACTGATCAGATGAACAAGTTAGCTATGAAAGAACTGGTTGACTAGCAAAAACTGAGACCTAGACCTGGATCTAAAAAGCAGTTAATTCGGATAAGGAGTGGCTACACAGGTTAACTAGAAGATAACTAAACTAAAGAAAAAGGAACTTACTACTGGATAAATTTGTGAATTGCGTCGAGAAGCTGATATCTAGAGAAAGGACGTCCAGCAGGGCTTGCTAACAAGTATTTCAGTATGGACAGGAATAAATTGAATTTTTGAATCCGCTTTTCACTTTATTGCGTATCTAATAGTTCGACGTACGCGCACACACACACACACACACACACACACACACACAAACATATGCGCAGAGACACAAAGGGCACACGTATTAATAGGCCAAAGAATGAAACGTGTAAACAAACTTTCAGGGGACAATAATTAGTAAATTCAAATGCTCTATCATATTATCGGACGGATGGACCAAATATATGTGTACGTATGTTGCGAGTCTTTGGCTCAAGGTTATATACACTTTCTACGTTTGTTTAGATGTATTACAGCGGATTCAACGAAATATTATTTTTTACTTTTTATTGTTTCTTGCGACTCTTAGCTTAATGGCGAACTATTTCAAAATCAAATATACTTGCGAACTTCTTATCCAAAAAAAAAAAAAAAGTAAAACAAACACATTGTTTAGAAAATTAGAGACACACAGATCTCCAGAGAACAATGACCAAATCCATATACATAATATTAGAGCGAAATTTCAACAAAATATTTAAAACTTTCCCAAAAGAATTTTTCAAATGAATAAAAATTTTTCGAAAAAGTAAAAAAAAAATAAAAATAAATAAATATATAAACAAAAAATTAAAAGCAGATAAATTATTTTAATAAACATCAAAATGAGTTTTGCGTCTTTTAAATTCGAACAAGAAGAGCAACAAAAAATGGCAAAAGAAATGTTGAAAAAATTTACAGGTATTTACTAACGAAATAAACATAAATTTTTAAATAAAATTATTAAATAAAGTATCGAAGATAGCCAGTTATAATTAAGAGAAAAAAGTTTAAACAATTTCAGACAACAAATTATAAAGAAAAATACGATAAAAATTTCCTTGATAAAATTAAGAAGAAGAAACAAAAAAAAAAATAAAAATAAAAAATAAAAAATAATAATAAAGCTAAAACTCTTAAACGTTAAAATGAATTAAAAAAAAATATAAATGAAAAATTTCTGACTTCGGTACTGAGAAGTTATATATATATATAGAAGAAGTATGTATATATATATATAGATATATATTTATATATATATATATTTCTTTTCTTTTTATGTGCGTACACTTTTATTTGTTGAGAATAAGTAAGAAAATTATATTCGCCTTGGGGTGTGCCTTGGATACCCACCACGTCAAGCTAATGCATAAAATTTCCATAGCATTTCTTCGGAATCATTTTACCCCGTAGCTCTTATATCATCCCGGAACATATTTTATTACAGAAGTTGAAAACGTTTTCTTCTGCCATTTGCCAATATTTTCAATTGCGTTTCTCGATTGTATTGTGAATTTCTTTCTTCGGATCTATGATTCATCCAGCAACAATAACAACAACAAATAACGGACAAACGAAAGAATAAGTAGATAGATGGGCCTGGGTACGGGATGGAACAAGGCGAGATAAATAGCAGGTAGCAATATAGAAAGGGGGAGGACAGATGAATGGATCCAAAAAAAGCGATGCAAGAACGAACAAACGAACGAATATATAGCCGTATGGACGAGTGTCCGAACAAAGATGATCATTATTGACTTGAAATTTTTACTCTAAACTAATCGAGAACACATATACACTTCACAGACTCGTTGATGCATGTTATGTTGGATGGCTGTTTAAACGAAGTTATAGAACTAGTATAACCTCATCCTCATAGGTAGTGAATATAAATGATATAGTTTTTTCTTTCTTTTGATATTTTTACTCTCTTTCTTCTTCTTCTCTTTTCGCTTTTAAATGAAATTTTTATAAATTATTTTCTCATCTCATGTCAAAATTCTTCTTCTTTTAAACACTTTTAAACCTTGTAACTTTGTTGCAAAATTTTTATAAATTAATTTCTTAACAGAAGCCTAAAGAAAGGAGCAAAAAAAAAAGAAAAAAAGTAAACTAAAAACCAATTAGTAAACGAAATTATTCAACCGCAATCAATATACTTATTATTGAAACAAAAGAAGAAAAATAAAAGAAAACAAAAAATAGGATTTGGATCAAAATTTTAACCAACACAGTAAAGATGAATAAAACGATATTAAAACATAGTGTGGGGCAGTTAATAACACAAATAAACAAAACTATTTAAACGAAAAGGAATAAAAAATTTTATAAAAAAATGAAGACTAGTTTACAAACATTTATAGTAAATATTGGGTATGTTCGACTTAAGTCGAACTATGTTATGGCCACCACCACCACCACCACCACCGCCACTACCACCACCATCACCAATTTTCGAAAAAAAAAAAACAAAACTAATATATTTGATCTTTGCGGAATGTTAAGGCCTGACACTTACCGCTCACTAGCAAATATTTCTTCGGCAATGATAAGGGGCGGGAGGCATGTAAATCAATGTCCAACGCATAATATAATTAAGAAAAAAATTCGCTAGATGTCCGATCAAAATCGCCTGCTTTCCTGAACTGTCTCTGGAACTGGAGTCTCTTCTCTCTATGAAATGATATGCAATTTTATTAAAATTAATATATCGTCCAAAGGGTACACTTGAACACACATGAAACAAATTATGAAATAATGTACAAGTATGATACCCGACGGGGTGGTGGGACCATAATAATAAATGAAATGAAAAATCATAATTTTAACGTTAGAAAGTTTAATATAATTATTGTGAAATTATTCAAATGTTTACCAGTTTTCGATATATTGTGTAATTAACTTAAAAATATAAAATCTAAAAAGATTTCGAAAAACAAAAACAAAACAAAAATAATCCAAATATTCTCTGATTTTATATTTACTTAACTACTTATATATATATATATATATATATATATGTATATATATATATATATGTATATATATATATATATATAGAAAATATACAAACTTCTCTTTAGAAACCTTTTTTCCGTTTATTATAAAAAAAAAAAAAAAAAAAAAAAATAAAAAAAAAAAAAAAAAAAA
>KK499805.1:1556654-1615648 GCA_000688715.1 Glossina pallidipes | reverse complement strand
GTGTGTGTGTGTGTGTGTGTGTGTGTGTGTGTGTGTGTGTGTGTATGGGTGGATGTGTGTGTGTGTATGGGTGGATGTGTATGCATATATGCTTGCATGCGTGTATGTATGTATTTGTATGTGAGTGTATGCGTACGTTTTGCACATTTATTTATATAACCTCAACAGTGTAATAATAATTATGCTCAGTGTGCTTAATTTATCATAAAGGATTCTATTGAGTATTATTTTTCAATTTAATGTTCACTTCACACATAGATTGTCATCATTATTATTATTATGATTATTATTATTATTATTTATGTTATCATTATTTACGTTACTCTTATTATTTGTACATTATTATTATTATTATTATTATTATTATTATTATTATTAATGATAATAATAAATATAATTATAGAATGAAAGATACAATTATTACAAGATGAAAGAAAAATACAATAATAATAATATTGCGCGAATTGATCTTTAAAATGAAAAAAAGAAGGAAGAAAAAAAAAATTCTTGCCATTTAAAATATTGTAATAAATGGTTAAAATAATTTTAAATAAAAGAGAAAAATAAAATCTATGCTTAGCTTTGTGTTAATTAGCTGTTAAATGTGTAAAAGTGGAAACAAAATTTAATTACAATAACAAAAACCAAAACCAAAACCAAAACGGTAAGAACGAGAAGAAAACTGTACCACACATTGTATTAATCTGTGCAAGAAGCAAAACTAATAATAATAAATATTAATGAAAATGAAAATGAGAATGAAAATGAAAATGAGAATGAAAATGAGAATGAAAATGAAGCATAATTATTATACATAATATAGAACCAAAGCAAAAATTAATGGTATACTAACTAAAACCGATTATATTAATAAATAATGAAATCGATCATATAACAAATGGACAAATTATACGAAAAGAAATATGAAAAATAAATAAAAAAAAAAAAAAAAGAAAAAAAAAACAAAACTAAATATGATTTTTTTAATCGATAAGGAAGAGAAAGAACATGTAGACAAAGTGTCCATCTGTCCAGTGACACTAGGAGTGAATGATTGTGTCCTTTATTTACTTTACCCCCTCTCTCCACTACGGTATCCAATACATTTCATGCAAAGTGTTTCTAATTAGAATCTTATTAATTAGTGCTGTCTGAAGACATGTATATGTATAAGTGCATGCAAGTAATCATTTCCTTTGATGGCAATCGTTTCCAATGCAGACACACACAGCAGAACCTTGTGATATGAGAATAGAGTTAAAAGAATCAAAATTCAAATCATATAACTCGTCGGCAGTTGGTTGGCAGTTGAATGATTATTTTTCAAAAACAAAAAAGAAAAAACAATTTTTCAAAATCATCGAAAGTGATATCATAAGCGAAATAAGCGAACTATTGTGTCTTTTTTCACAAGTCTCAAGTAATATCTCTTCGTAACAGTTGGGTCTGGCGGATGGAATTTCTAGTGCACAACATTACGATAATCGAAGAAAACTGTTAACATTACATTGATTTTTGAGCGACTTTGACGCGTTTTTTCGATCTCGGCTCCACTTTTGCACTCGCTCGGCTCGCTCATTTCATGCCTTCATTTGTTTCATGAGCGATTGATAGTTTCGTGATCATCTCATACATTTTAAAGATCGGAAAAAATACCTTTTCTTTCAGACAAAACCAAGCGCATGTAATGTGGTATAGTACGCTATATGTTATTGTATACTACATACTATAGTATAATATAATTTAGTCTAGTGTTCTATATACTATAGTGCAATATAATTTAGTATAGTAACTATCTACTGTAGTATAGTATAATGGAGTGTGGTATACTACTACATACTATAAAAGAGTATAGTTTAGTATAGTAATATAGTATAGTATAGTATAGTATGGTATATATAATGTAAATCTGTCTTTCGGAATTTTACGTTTTTATTCAGCTCCTTTTGAGATTAAGTGTTTACAGCTGAATTGTAATTTTTATTGTAGTATAGGTTTTATTTACAATTCTTAGGAGATCTATTTACAAATTATTTACAGAAATTTATATATACAACGCTTTACTTCACGTTCCGGTCTTGTCCATTTGAATATTGCAATTCAACTTTCTTAACTCGACTCTCTCGACTAGCTTTCGACTGACTTTGCCTTCTACAAATATACTGCTTATATAACTTTCTGCAAGCAAATTTCCATTCCCTAAATTTGTCGCCACCTTTTTAATCCAATTGTTGTTAATCGTTTCCCCAGTCGCAAGCTAAATAACGTAGACAACAAGCCATAAGTGTGTGCTTGGTTTTCCGCTTTCACTAGAATTTCGTTTCCTGTCCCTCTGTCATGATTCACGTCGGCAACAGCTCGAAATAAGTGTTGCATACAAACACAGATATCAAGGCGAAGTGGAGAGCAGCCATCGTAAGCAATAGTAAGGGAAGAACAAAAAAAACAAAGCAAACCATCGGGGAAGGCAACGATTGTGTTAATATGCGCTACCCTGTAAGGTAACGTACAATAAGTGTTTAGGAGTAAATTTAAAACAAACAATAAAAAAAATGAAAATTGTTAGCATTTTTCAAGTAAGAGATTATGTCACAACAACAACAATGTTCATGATTACAAGTCTTTAAAAGAACTCGTATTCAAATTTGAAAATTTGTCAATAAATATAAAATTTTGATAATAACATCGGATAAAAAAAGGATGGTGTGATTAGAATGCGTAACGATGTTGCAATGTAAGCTACATGGATTGGATCGGATGCAGCGATGACGGCAATACGTTTGAAATTCTAGCACAAAAATAATCAATAAATAAATCAAATGAAACAAAAATTTAAATACTTCAAAAAAGTAAGAGCGGGGGAGCCCGTGAGCAAATATTTGCAGTGAACGCTACGGAAAATTGGAAGAAAGGAATTTGATAGCGGGTGAGAAATTAGAATTAGGTGTAAACTGCGGTTTGCAGCACAGCAGACAGTACATATTATCGAGTAAGATGGGAGTTTGATCCCGAGAATAGCTCCATTATCAACAGCTTCACCCGGCTATGCGGTCAAACCTCTCATGGAATCAAACGGCTATGTGGCGAGGAATGTGGATAGAAATGGCGACGCCTTAGCGCAGTTAGAAATTTCGCTTACAAAACAAAAATTTTGCGCCAGAATAAAGGGCAAGTATGCCCAAGTATTTTATTGGACTAACTATGCAGTCGTCAACAGCAGTTAGCAGAAAAGAAACATTTGGCCAGTCGTCTAAAAAAATGAACCGCATACTGCACCAATCTTGATGAGCTCTTTAGCACTAAAATGAGGAGCTCTAAACTAAAGGTGTGAAGGTCATTGCTAAAACATATACTACTTCGGTGGATGCTGAAGTACTCACGCGAAAGGGTGTGTTGTAAAATTGATATTTTTTTTTTTTTCGATATATTGTGAAGAGTTTACGGTGGTGGTGTGTTATGACCTATTCCAAGTTACTACAGACAAAACTTTTTTGAATATTAATATGGATATAGAGGTGTAAGGACATTTTTTAGCACCAATTAGTATCTTTATGAGGTTGCTGCCTTTAGATACTGTTTTTGAAATAATCAGTCATATTGTGAGACAAGTTTCTGTCTAGAAATTTGACGGGTTATGCACATCGCATAGGCACGTTGTTGAAAGATGAACAGATATTTTTCGTACACCCTATGCATTACGTTTGAGCCTTAACAACTTCATGGGACCACCTTAGCAATCCTCTTCGTAGTAGGATAGGGCAACTTTTTCTTTTGAGGCTTGAGTAGCGTAAGATAAAAATGCCTCAAGTCTTGGTAATACCTTAGAACTCTCCTCGCGAATAGCGATTAGGTAAATTGCTTTGCTTTACCTGCGGCCTTGACTGCTGCTGAACTATAAACAAGAAAAACTATGTTCGTTCACATTGTGACATAACTTTACAATTTACATGAATGGTAGGTATGGCGATTTAAAAGAAAAGGTATGTATGACGTAGGCATGGTGATGAAAAAAATAAGAAATTTCTGATTTAACTTGGATTGTGCTTAGTATCATATCGTAAAAATTGATAGAAAATTTAGTTGCGAAGATTTTGCTTCACAAGATGTTACCCGCTCTGGTCGGCCTGTTAGCACAACTAATTTCAATGAAATCCAGTCTTGGACTGACTTTTACCAGCATTTGCCGACTGCAGGTGTTAGATATAAATACGAGACAAGCCAATGAAATGCCTTTAAACATTTTGCCATGCACCATATGTGCACTTTGGGGAAATGCAAATTAGATGTAGACGTGAAAAAAGAAACTATTATTATAGTCACAGATATCGTTAAAGCGAGCATCATGCTAAGTGAAAATCTATACATTCCGCATGGCGCTTGTATGGTAAGTGGTATGCATCATCACTTAGGTGTCTCTGTACCTTCGCATCGGTACAATGCGCTTTTAAAATGAATCGGAAATGATTTATTTTTATGTATTGTCTGTCCGTTTGTACTTGCCACAAGAGGTATGTAAAATACTCCATTAAGTATATATATATGTATACTTGTCTACAACAGATTAGAAAGTGAGACAACTTCGAGAAAAAACTGACTGCATTTCTTTTTTTTGTCTATAACTTCAGACGTTGGCGGTATTTGGAGATAAATTGAACATAAAATTGTTTTCATTAATTGCGAATTATTTGTTTATTGTTGGGACCAGGACCGATCGGATCTAATTTTGGATTGAACGTGAAACTGATCTTAACGAACATTTGGGTGACAGGCTTTCGGAATAATCTTTCCAGAATTGAAAATTGTAGACGAAAAGAAAAACAAAAAAAAAGGCGATGTTTCTTTTCGTTGTTACTTCAGGCGTGAATATAAACAAATCATAATCATTTTTCAAGCTTGGATTCTCAATTAATCGAGGAATTTTTGTACTGCGTTTCACCTATCTATCTTCATATTTGTAACTGCGGCGATTCGAGAAAAAGGAGGATATGAAAATGATCCCTTTTTGATAGAAATAGATTTGAGAGAATCTGATATTTCATTCCTTGCGGATTGCCGTGCGCTGTACACGTGATTTCTTCAATCGTAGAACATATTCAGAATATTTCTCGCTCGCCAACACTTCCGGGTATTTGTCGTAAATCTTATGACGAAGATCATCGTATAGATATAAATGCATCGTGTTTTCAACTGCTGTAGCTAGTGTGACTCTAATGTCAGAATAACTTTCGACAGGTTGTTTATTATAAATTAAAACACCTACGGCCAACGTCAGTAGATATCAACTCTAACTATACAGTAAATGCTGAAAAGTTTGTAGAATTTTCGGTGCGACCTAAATTATGTGGTAAAAAAGATCTCGAACTTTAGAAAATGCAATGTCGGGAAGTTCTGGAATGTCCGTTGTCATAGCAAGGGGTAATAATTTCAATTTTGGAACCGCAACTAAGTGGCAAGATCTTCCAATAACTTACTGAAAATAAGAAGCAGTAAAATCTTAGGGACTTTTCGAATTTCTTTTATCAATAATGGTGACTGTAACGCTGTTAATAAGCAGCTATTTGACTGCTTACTCTTTCATTATCATTAATTGTGTGGGCAAAGGTTCTATTGAACTATTATACCGTATCGAACGTTTACAAAGCAAAAGCAAATTCAAACACAGGCATACGCATAAGCTATATATATACAAAGAAAACTAAACATAATTTGTTTTCTTTTCATAGTTTACTTCCCTCAAAATCCTTGAATCAGTGGAGAAATTTTGTTACATTAGGGGAATAATTTGTCTTTATTTAAAGTATTTTTAGTTATTTTGTTTGAAGAAGGAGCGATGCGAGGGTCAGAGGTGCTTAACGCTAATAGATTTTGCGAACGAGAATTCTGAATGTTCGCGATGCATAATGGCAAAGATGACTCAAGTGCATAGGCGATGTACTTACTGTAACCTATATGTCAACATTGTGTTTCGACCTCGTTTGCAAATTGGGTCAAATCGCACGACGGGCAAGCCCACAGTGTAGCAAAAAAGAAAAAAAAAGAAAAGATTTTGCACGTTACTTATAACTCACACTATATACGAAGATAAAAATTTGCACGTATATTCTACGAGTGGTTCTATAGTTCCTGCACAGTAATGGAAAATATCGGCCGCGCCTATTTAATATTATAGTGTTGAAATTTCCTTCTCCTGTCAAGACGTTTGCAGCACTCAGAAAGTACCTCAGCTTCAGAGTAGCTATACAGTGTACATATTATTGATGAGTAAGGAATTGCGAGTAGTAGCTTCAGACAAGTTTGTTGTCCACTTGAAAAAATTCTGCAAGAATCTAATAGGAAAATATTTCACTTTTTGCTCAATAGTTGTTTGTTTTGCTTTGCTTTTGTTTGTCAATTTTTTATTTTGCTTCAGCTGTTTGCAAGTAAAAAATTTTATTTGGAATTGCCTTTGGTTTTCAAGCGTTTACAGCGCTTTTCACTTATAAATACAACTCTGGACAAGTAATGCCAACTCAGAACAATCAATACTATCACCAATCGCAAGCTCTTTTGCACTTTCCTTAATTTGACGACAATTATTAGAGAGCGTATTTAACAGCTGTTGTGCTTACGTGATCCCAAAAAACCGATAGTAATCAACCAGTGCAGCCAAATTAGTCGAACAGCGAAAATGTAACCTCACTTTCAGATATGTAATTACCATCCAGTTATTTTGCAGATTTGTCTTGTTTTTACATGGAGAGGAACAATTTTTTTTTTAAACTACCAAAGCGAATTTCTCTCTTACTCATGTATTTGTTTATGTAGCAAAGTCAACGGTTTATCGATAGAGGTAATATTTCGCATCTGCTATTCAACGAAACTTTTTATTTTATTTCTATTCACTTTTCTTAATTTTGTAAAGTTTTGATTTCATACATACACCCATATATATATCACCCAATTTTATGGAAAGGCACCATTTTTTTATTCAAAAATATTTTCTTTTTCTTCACAGGTAGACATTATTTGTTTGCATAACTTTTTCAAAACAAATGCTCGGTATAGTGCTGTAAAATTATTTGTAGCGCGGGAAAGATAAAAACAAGTGAACTTTTTTTTTTAACTTTTTCAAGGATATTATCCTCCATAACTGCTTAAAATGAAAAAAAGGAATCGGCTAACGACGCTTCAATTAGCGTCAAAGAATTGCCTCAAGGCGACATTGCGGACAGTTCGTTTTACTACCCTAATGGATTTAGGTGGAAAATTTACAGATGAAGCTACTGACAAATTCTACTTTCAATATTGCAATAGATGCAGCCACTGCTGCGATTTTAGATATTGGGAGTGAAAGGCGTTTTCAATCATGTTTATTACTCTATTTGTAAAGGCCAAGTTACTAGTGTTTTAGTGAAAGAGAATGAATATATGTACGTGTGTATGTAGGCTTTTGTATTTAGTGTATTTACGTGCGACGTATTATGCTTATAATGCCGCATACATTTGTACGGTTTGTGTTGTAACGAACAATAACAAAGGCAGAGAAAATGTTCTCGTCATGCCAATCAACAGTGCGTGACAGCGTCTAACTTTATCTGAACATTCGCGTACCTGCGATCCAATTCTTATGTTGCATGAAAGTTTCGGACACACTGCCAATACTAAAGCCTCGCTTGGCCATGAAAGTCAAACATTTTTCATAGTGTATTTTATTCAATACATCTTCAAGATATGCAGATATGCTATATTGTGAAAAATTCCTCCTTGCGAGTTTTGAAAAAATATGGACATTTTTTGTGAATATAAAGATAACCTTGGAAGGGGAAGCATATGTAAACTTCGTAGCAAAAAGTCCGTTTGTTGTTTTTTTATACGTCTATCAGCGCAATTTAAGGGTAATCCGGTCCTAACAAAGCGATAGACGACTGTATGTCGAAAAGCAGTCTAGATATGGCGGGAAAGGTTGTACTTTGAAAAACTTATACATATACTTAATCACTTGACCGCTAAGAACTATCTTTAAGCTAAAGACACACATACCATATCTTTGCTTAATACAGTTATTTGAGGCTTTTTTTATACCACCACTGTAAGATGGGGGTATATTCATTTTATTTTTTTTCCATGCATGTGTAAAACCCAACAACGTGATCAGCGTGAACTCCTGAGTTGACTTACCCACGTGTGTCCGACCGTATTTTAATGTGGTGTGTGTTGTTGGCAGTCTCCTGGTCGCAGAAATGAAGATATCGGCTTCAAATTTGGTAGAAACAGTGGAAGCTTCTGCACGCAGGTTGGTATTGAAAATGGATCAAATTGGTCATAGCAGAAGCGCGCGTACCGTAAACTGAATGCAACTCGGTTTTTGTAGCAAAATTTTTTGGAATTTTGCTCGTTACTCGGAAATTATAAAAGTTAGAAAGCTGAAATTTCCCACATTTTCTTTATGAGACAGCTTACTCTCTAGGTCCAAAAATGGAACCAATCAGCCGTGTCCAACACAAAGTTACGAGTAATTAAATTTAATTTTTTTCACTTTTTTTGAGGTTTAATGCTTATTTACCTTAAGGAAAACAACACCGAAAACTATTTTGTACACTCCTTAAATGAAGACATATTATCTGCCTAAAAATGGGTTCATTTTAAATTGAATATGGTAGACAACACGACCTGGTAGATTAATTTTTTGTTAATAATACAGCGATATGGGTATCAACTAAAAGAACTTGAAGCGTAGAATGCGTAAAGCATAGTGGTGGGTATGCGAGATTTGGCCATCGCCGAATATAACTTTCTCACTTGTTGTTTGTTTTTAAGATTTTAATATAACAACTTACGTTCAGCAAACAATAGTTCGATATAATGAGAATCCAAATTCGAACCTGTCAGCATTTTGTTCTGATCATAAGGTTAAAATAAATGTTTTTAATTTTGCTCTTTCTGCTTCCGGTTCTTGTTCTTCGAAAAGAGATACAGTTAAGGGGCTAGACTACTATAAGTTTTGCAAGAAATCGATTTTTTCAAAACACGTGGAAAAAATTTCATTACGAACAAAAAGTCTTGGGCATAGCAACTGACATTACTGTATGCGATTTTGAATGACGGTATAACTATTATTCGAAAACTGATTACACTTTAAGAGATGAATATCGTTATCCAAGTTTTGCTAAACGGATCAAGAAAGATGAGCGGTCTTTGACGAATGCTGCGAAACAGGCAGGTTGTAACCTAAGATCTTCTGGAAAAGAGAAAGAAAAGGAATATTTTAACTTGGAAGCATAGCTCTTTGGTCTTGGAATCGAAAAATAATAGAAAAAAAATTAAGAAAACTTATTTTGACAGGTCAACGCTTCACACAAAGTTTTTACTGTGCGTTGTAAACAACACGCTATAGTGAAACAAGAAAAAAGCGCATTTTTTGGGTCGAAAAAGTTCACTTTTTCACTCGAAACGCTCATCACTTGCACAAAAATCAATCAATTAAAAAACCTCTACATGTGTCACGGGATGTAGATATGCAGATAAAATGTTTTTTCTTTAAATTGAAATTTGGACCACTTATACTGCTTGGCGTGGGGCCTTTTGAGCTAAAAGTCTCGCCAGAGAAGAGTGGTGATGTTGCCATTTTTTAACAATTTTCAAAAACAATATCTTTTTCGCTTAATAATCTTCTCAAATATTATTATTCTGCTAGTTTTCTCTCCATCCAAGCGAAATTTCCAAAGAAACTGTTTGTTTTTAGGCTATTTACCTCCTTAAGCAGGATTATCAACAGGTTTCTTAAAGCTTCCGTGACCTAGAGCTCTTAATGCAGTATTTCCAACTAACAATACTCTGAATCTGACTAAGTTTCACGGCTTAGAGGGAATGCTTCGTTTCGAAAGTCAAGTCGTACGTTTCGAATCGAATTAAAACTTTTAGAAATGCCAGCGTAAGCAGAAAGAGATGTACTTCACCCAGATACCGAGCATATATATATTGTTTATATACTATCCATATTTATTACTTATTATCATAGTCAATGTCAACGTCGTTTTTTTCTACATATATGTGTACCATACTTCGTAGATAATCTACCGCCAAAGGAAATTGTCCCTTAACTCTCCTCGCCAGTTAGTTGTTCAAAAAATATCATTGTTGTCTTTGCAGCTTGAGCTTGCATTGAAAAATTGCGAACAAAGAACTTTCGTAGACAGTAATCGTGCCAGGAGGTGCTTGGTAGTTTAAGTTTATTCCGGTTAGAACAGACCCTTGCTCAGGATTTAATCTGCTCATGAAACACTCACCGTTTCCATGGCCCCTGCGTATACGGGTGACATCGTAAACTTACTACAAAGCTTAAAATTTACTTTGTTCAAGGTGACGATGTCATCTTTTGACAAAATGTCTCGAAAAAGTCACAAGTGTTTCTTACACATATTTGATGCGATGACTATAATCGTGCAATGCATGAATTTTTCCTCCTTTGAATTCAAGAAAATGCTGTTCAAAGAATTACACATAATCTCATCTTGATCGCGGGCCTTTACTTTAAACCCCATACAATGGGCGAAATATGAGTTTTTCTTCAGTAACATCCACAATTTTGACGCTTTTAAGGAGTGAGGGGAAAACAAAGGGCAATTTCACTTTGGCGATCCCCGCTGTCAAAATCTACAAATCCACCAACCAGACATGACTTTCGTTGAACGTGACTTAAGAGTTGAGCGCTTTCACTGAAACAAAAATTCCATGGCTATGTATGCACCAGACACCAAAGGGCAATAAGAAACCAGAATAAGAGGAACGAAAATGAAGAGAATAGTGCGCAAAGCCACTTCTTCATATCAAGCAAAGCTTTCATTTCGAATAAAAAATATTTTGATGCGCTCGAGTAAAAAAGGAAAACTCAACAAACACTTTAGCTTGTTGTTAGTTGTTTGCTTAAGGCACCTAAATAATAATCTTTTGCTTTATATTAGTGATGACCTCGCACTTTCTCTTTATATCGTAGACAGACTTTGCTGTATAGTAAGCACATAGTTTTCGCATCACTTAGTATACTTTGTAGATTTGTAAATAATAAAACTATGACATCCTCGATTACCGACAGAGGGTACAAAAAATTTGAAAAAATTTGAATAATCGGTAAACAGAGCAGCAGACAGATAAAATTCTTACTTTTATTTTTCGATACCCGCTCGAGCAGAACGTAAATTGTGCTTTACTACATCGTATGTACGTATGTGTGATATACATGATAGTAAAAGGTTCAGGTACTATTATATGACATTTTAAATATCAAAAATAGTTAGTTGGTTGACTTTGGCAACCTTCCCATATAGAGCGGGCAGCCGTGAGAGGCATGTTTTTACATAGAAACAAGACTCAAGGTTTTTTTTGCGCATTTTATTATAGAAATAAATGAAGAGATGTCTTAGATGAGGCGATGATTGGAGTAACATGGGCAAAGGTGGCTATTTCCCGACTGTAATGATAATGAATTTTAAAAAGGTTGCACATTGATAAGTGAATTAAATAAACTGTAACGGTATGTGCGGATTATATTTTTATTTTTTTTTTTTTTCGAACAAATTGAATTTTGTACGTACGATAGTAAAGCGAAACGTTCGACAAAGGCTTACGAAAGATCAGTTCTCGCGATAAGATATTTAAGTTTCGCAATCGCCAACAGAGAGTCACGATCTTTATTCGATTGCGATTTGATGGCAACTATTTGAAGCAAAGATTGTGTGAAGAATGTGTTTTAAGGTAAGGATGAACTTTGAGAAGGCATCAAGGCACTCTTCTATTCTTTTCCATAATGTAGAATAACTTTTCAGAAATATAGCGAAAGCATTCACCGCCTATCATACGGTAGTATATAATGCAGGTCAAGACATTGAGTTATGAGTAGTACGTAATAAAGAGAAAGTAGTTTACTTTTAACTATCATCTTAGTTGATTTTAATCTTTTCAAGATGAACGTATTGCGCTGGGCCTGTGGCCCAAAGATTAATATTGATGTTGATTTTTTTTTTTTTTTTGATATGTTAAAAGTGAATAGATGAGGCCTGTTAGCAACTAAGCCATTGTATCCACGTATATGTGGTGAGTTTTTAATATCGGTTGTTCTTATGGGTTTATAGTCGATAGGGGCAGCAAAGACGATAAGCTTTGGTCTCCACGTGATTATTTTTGAGTAGAAATTGTTAATGTTATAGTAGTGCATTCAAATACTGTCCATTTTGGAGTTTAGTCCAGACGAATAATATCAAGCCATGGCTGTATAGAATTCTTGTTTTGATGCCGGTAGTCAGCTGCTTGAGGTGGAAGATGTTCAGCTAACTCTTTTGCGAGACATTTGTCACATGCATCGGATGATGCTTGTCCGATCATCTTTAAATAAATTTTGTCATATGTATGATGGCACGCGATTCTGCTAAACACCTTAATCTGCCATGTGGTAAAGCGTGCATCACGAAGAGGTTTAAAGGTCATGAAAGAGTGGATCTTGTAGAAGAGACCATCTTCATGCAGTCTTGCATGACATTACTTCAAATTAGACGGACGGACGGCGTCTGCGAGGGAACTGAATTGATTGAGAAAATTTCTCCATCAAGTCGATCTTCACGAACATAAAGTTCAGCTTTGTCGGAATTAGAATGAAATTTTTCTTTCGCAGTAATAGGGATACGGGAAAGTCAGGTTGTTTCTGCGCATGTCGACATTCGTTATTCATTTATAGGCAACGGAAGGAAATCCGTATCGGACAATCGAAGAACTGTCTCACAACAGATTGGTAAAATAAGCAAGCAAGTGTTTGGGTCTTGCATAGTCTGTCCGAAGAAAAAAAATTAACCGATCCATTAGGTGCAACGTATTACTCCACTGGCATAATATAGAAGCGTTTTTTTGATCCCCTGATCACTGGAGATGATGAATAGGTCATCTCTGATGATCCAAGACGCAAAATGCAGTGACACCGTCCGAATGAATCATCGCGAAGTACAGCTAACCCTACTTCAAGTTTGGTGGAATATTCGCCGAGTCATTCATTTTGAACTTCTGAATCTTGTACAAATTGTGAATGAACCTTGTGCACTGTGAGCCATTGCTTCGGGTCAATCAATCTTTAATTGAAAAGTGCCCACCGATAGTCAACAGGAAAGGTGTTATTCTGCAACACGATATTGCAGAGACCCTGGAAAAAATTAATAAATTGGGTTGGGAGCTATTGCCTCACCCACAATACTCGCCCGGTATTACACTATCGCATTTCCATTTCTCTCGATCGCCACAATATTTTCCAAGATATTTTGCCAAAAACCAATTAATTTTGATCGATACGGCTTTGAAATCTTACGCAATAGATGCCAAAAGGTTGTTAACAATGACGGCGATGTTTGATTAAAATTAAAAACTTGGTAAAAATGTACTTGTTTGAATTTAATGTGGAACAGGGAAGAAAATTATATTCGATTCGATCGTATTTCTCCTACCTATCACCGTTATATCATTTTTGTAAAACAATTGTGTCGCAACAAGCAAGAGAGAGAGAGAGAGAGAGAGAGAGAGAGAGAGAGAGAGAGAGAGAGAGAGAGAGAGAAATCAAACGACATCACTTTTCGAGCCACACAGTACTTATACATTTCTAAATTTTTCAAATCATGCTTTATATTATGTTTGAAGAATAAAATTCGTATACATTTATATCCATCACCGAAGGAGGAGGGGAATAGTCATTTTGTCAACACGTTTGCAACGCCCAAAAGAAAGCATAATAGACCCCATAAAGTATATATATTCGAGATCAGCACCAAATTTTAAAATGATCAATCCGTCTGTCCGTCTGTGTAATGTCTGCTGTCAACATTCTTCTCGAAGTTCTCGACTTTAGATTTGGCAGAAGCATTGGAAGTTCTTGCACGCGGGGTGGTATCGAAAATCGGCCAAAGGGCAGGGTCACAGCGCCACGCAAACTGAGAGCACTTCTGTTTTTCAAAAGAAATGAATAAATGGTTTTTTGCTCATTACTTATAAACTACGACAGATAAATGTACAAACGTTTGAGGGCATATGTTATGGGCGAGATTCTGGCACCTGTACAAGAATGGAAAAAGTTGATCACGCCTACCCAAAGTTGCAGTATATCAAAATTTAATTTTTCTTTTATTCAATGCCTTTATAAGGCGCAGAAACAAGCTTCACAACCTCTACAAAGTCTATAAATTTTTGAACAATGCCCCTAAACCTGTCCGTCTGCTGGTCTGTCCATTTGTCCGTCTGCCTATCTGCGTAATATTTGTGGTAAAGATGCTTCCGTCAGCGAAAATGAAGATATCGCCTACAAATTTGCAAAATGAATATGGAAGCGAGGTGAACTTTCATTATTAAATTCCCGGACTGAAAGTAGGATTAGCAAATTAAAACTTTCGATTTGCCTTTATAAGGTAATTTCCAATATGACAGATGTGAGGAGCTAAGAAAGAATAGAAGAAGGTCCGGGAACGTTGCACAAGTCACGATTATGTTACCCAAAATTGCGGGAATAAAAGTTTTCCAGTCTTGCTTTCGCATCCGTTCTCGCGTTCTGTAACGTTAAGAGGAGTAAGGTTTCCCAAACGATGGGACGGCATTATATTCTCAAGTGCACCATTGGACAAAATCGATTTAAGCATTTCTATTCAGTTGGCCGAGTACAACTCATCTAGCAATCTATTCTTGTTTTTAATGGGAAAAAAATTGAAATCAAGCCAGAAATCTTTGAATTCTGTTTTTTGTTTTTATTGTTCTCAAAGTGATGTACTTGAACTAATAAAATTCAAGTTGTCGTTAATAATTTTACACATGGCGTACGTTTAAGTGTTTACACAAACAAAATACATATGTAAATGTATGAAATTTTAGCTTTTCTTATATGTTTAACAAACATTGATTGCATGTGCAGGCAGTCGATTGAACAAAAAAAAAAAAAAAAAAAAAAAAAGAAACGAGAATTGAAATCGCGATAGAATGCAATTGAATTGGAAGTTTTACAAGAAAGTGAAAACTTCTAATCAGCAAATAAATGAATGACAGTTACAGAGTATGACACGTAGACATCTAGCTGCAGTAAGACGTACGTATATACAAAAATATAATAAAAATGCTTTAACGCCTTTGAAAAATATGAAATTAAAAATCAGTCATTATAAAATATTAAAAAAAAAAAAGAAACGAAAAAAGCAAATGCTGTTAGCATAGCCGAACTTTCTTCGCAGCAAAAACTTTCAAAAGGAAATTATTATCCTGAAGCCCTTACAACTTACCTGACGTTTTAAGGGAGAATTAAAAAAAAAAGAATTTTTTTTTTTTTAAAAAGTAAAAGGGAATGGCTTCTCAATTTCAGGCACAAGGTGGAACGCCAATAACTACTGAAATGGCTACAGTAAGAAAGAAAGAATTAATTTTTTAATTCAATTTAGCTGAGAATTTATTTAATTTAAAAAAGAATTGAAACAAAACAAGCGTTAATTTCTCATTCTTTAAGGAGCTGAGGCAATTGGTTTTTGGCACTTCCGCGATACCTATGAGAGCTGAATGGACGCATACACCTTTCACGTTCGGCTCATCTAAAGAGGAATTCTCTTATGGCTTGAGATCACCGCGTAACGCAACACGCGGCCTATTATCTGTAGTTCAGGGTTTCATATTAAAATACGTGCTCTTCGATTATAAATCGGGCAAACAGAATACAAACGAGTATGAATGCATGTTTATTGCTTTAAGCCAAAAGATATCCAGGAAACTTGATACTCAGGAAAATTGACTTTGTTTTGTTATTGATTTAAATTTTCTTTTCTTTACTTTTTTTTTTCTCATGGAAAATACAAGTAAATAAAACGGTGTTAGCAGTGTTAGTAGATGCACTTTGGTCAATTTGGGGCGTGTCAATTTTCTGGCATAATTAAATCAATTGCCATCGGATCGGATGAATTGGGTAATCAAGTCAGTTTCGATACCGACTCTTGTAACTCATTCAATATGATGATAATTGTTGTTGTTCTTCAGTTTCAATATTGATAAGCTATAGCAGGACCATAGCGGGATCATAGGGCATTTGAAAGGTGATGCGTGCCATAAAATATAAAATTTAGGCAAATTGGCTCATAAGTATGGACACGGACTCGTCGACTCGTCTAGACTAGATATGCATCAAAGTCGTCTGACAAGAGCAGGCGGACAAATAGAATAGAGGAAACCGAAAGGGACGGGAAGATGGGTTTTTGCACTTTTGAGCAATTATTTCTTTTCAAAGAGTTGATCAATCTGATGCATGCGCTATTCTATATATAAGAGTGAATTTATTTGACGGTATTTGCCGTCTTCTTGTTCGATGGCGTGCGCGATAGTGAGAAGTTCACATAACATACATAATTTCTTAGTGGTAGTGGTAGTAGTCGTTAGTCGCTAATCAAATCTATGGAATGAAATTTTAAATGAAATTTTAAATATATTATCTGATCAGCGTTTTATGCCTATCCGGTGATATACAAAAGGCGGCTTTAATTTCGGCTTTGATGGAAATTCTACGCACTATCGCCGATAAGGGTAAAGTTACTATGGTTCTACCCTCACCCGACGATGAAATATTTGTGGAGCATAGTGCCACCTATTTTCATGATTCGATAACCGAAAAGGTCTTTAAATTGTAATTTCAATTGTTTTATAAAATTTAAAAAGAAGAACAAAACTAAAACTATTTCGCAGTTATATATATTCACCTTAAATCCTCACGATGAACTGGAATTCTTCATCAAACGCCATTATAAGCATGTATGTAAATGCAGATATTAGGAAACTAAATGAAGCGATGAAGCGATGACTTTTTTTGTTTCTTTTTTTTTTTGCAGTTCACTGAGGAGGGAACAGCGGGCACTTTGCTCTTCCTCTATAGTGCCGTCTTAACGCGAACAATAAGCAAGTCCGTTGCGAGCTTCCGAAAATAGTTTTCGTTTTGTTATAAATTAAATTTTATTACTCACTTTCATTTCTCCTATAGAGTACGCAGCGATTTAGATTCGACAAAACAAATTCCGCTGACGATGACTAACAATGAAGAAGGTTCGTTAATGATTATTACTCTGCTGTTGACTGGACGCGCTACCCCCTATATACATAATGGGGTTATTAATGTGGGCGATGAAAACAGTTATGTAAGTGTTTGTGTTTAACTTGTTTTTTATTTAACGCAAGAAAGCAATTCACAGGCCATGCCTCAGTATGGTATTTTAAAAAGATGCACAATTGGTCTCTTGCTATGGGAAACTGAGAATAGTCAGGTATGCTCTCGTATATCGTATGCATATATATTACGATCATGTCCGATCATATGCATTCTTTTTTAGTGTGCTTTAGTTTCACGTCAACCGGGCTCCCGTTTGAAAACACCCAATTATCCAATTTGGATAACTAGCTGTGCCGGTCATTATGGCGTTATGTTTAATCGTAATCCCGATCTGTTGCGTAATTATCATGCCGAGTCGCGTTTCGATTTGAATTATTATAGTTGTTCGGGTCGAGAAATCGCTATGACTATCGACAATCGTTCATGTAATGATCAGGTAATGGGCATGTTGGAACGTCAAATGTCTTCATCGGAGGGCAATAATTCTTTAAGTGGCGGCGGTAAAACGAATAAAGACGATCCAATAGGCGGGAAAGACGATAATAATAGTGGAAGTAATAAAGAGGAGTACACCGTTAGTACACCCCTTTTGAAGTTGATACAAACTAAATGGGAGGAAGCACAAATTCGATTTCATGCACAACCTTCAATGCTGAGTTATTTGTTTAGTACACAACAGTAAGCCAGTGAACGCAGAACAAGCAACAGGATCAGTAATTCGCAAAAAATATGTTGTTAGCTCAAAATGCAAATTAAAATCAAATAGAAACCTTAATGAAATCATTTCAACACTTTATTGCATTGTATTGTATTTTCGCTTTTGCTTCAATATTAAATAAAATACTAACTACTTACTAAAAGAACTGCAAAAAAACAATTTATTCAACCTGAGGCTTAGCGCAAGGCTTAAGCGTAATCAAGTCAAATAAAATTCTCTTCTCTTATATTCATTATCTTAACGGTATCAAAATTTCGTTCTGGTCTTGCTAGATGAGTGTAATCCAGCTTTTTTCCGCCAGATCTCTCTTCGTCCAATTAATTCAATATATATTTTGTCTCACTTTTACTGACTCATTTCCTAACAAATCCGCGAATCTATTCTCTTAAGTGTGCAATCAATTCATTTGCTCGATCAATTTCATTGGTAGAGTTGCCTTTTACGTTTCTACTACAGATTATGTCAACTATGATCCTACCTAGACGTTGTCACCTCAATCAAATCCACGGCCAATCCATTCGGTCATTTCCCTCGATAGTTGTGTACGATTAGCATGAAATCATTGCTTGCAAACATCAGGTTGCAAACAACTAAGACTTTTATACCGCACAGGCAACGAAGCATCGAAGTTATCGCTGTTTTCTATATCTGTAAGTTTGGCAAAATTAAACGCATCACGTATGAAGAAACCAATTTTAATGGACAGACTATACTAACATATTTTTGATCAGTATCCGAATTCTTAATTCATTTAAGCGAATCTGATTGATTGATATATTTGTTGTTTTTTTTTTTCAAATCTTAGACGAGAATAGAAGCTTGAGGATGATTTTAGCTTTTAATTCGTAATATCTATATTCGAAAGTTGGAAGATCAGTTTCAGTATTATGATTGGATGTAATATGAGTGTTAAGTTAGATTGTGCATCAATTGATTGATCGCAAAGAAATAAAATTCCCTAAGTCTTTCGCCAAACGGTCGGACAGTCGGACGGTCGCAATGGATAGTCGCACGTATCACTGTGAAACTAAAAAGGGGAGGGGGGGGGGGGGCGATTTCATTTTCCATCAAAGCCTTACGAAGACAGACGAACGGACGAAACTATCTTTCTGCTCTACCTACGGTCTTCTTCTTCAATCTATGATCCCGAACCAACACCACAAATAAAACCTTCAAACTCATCCATCGCCAACTTCACTCTTCGCGACAATCAAGTCTCGCGAACGCAGTTGATACATCATTACAGGATTGCAAAATAGACAAGGTCATCGTACGAAAAGCGTAAGCGCTTAATGTTCGATCGTTTCGGTTTTAGAATGTTCATATTAGATTTCTGGCTATTGCTATAACTTATTGGTGACCATAGTGGATCTTTCTTAAAATAAGCATTTTGCTAGGGTAAGCAATGGTGTTAACATGTGTTAGTTAGGGATAGTCCGAGCAATATATTGTACGAAATTCATCCAGACATTTTCAGCGGTATTTGTTGTTCAAGAACGTGTGTCCGACAAAGTTGAGTGTCTGTACACTTTGTATTTGCAGATTAATAATGGGCGTCAGCCGATTTCCTGCATCGCCTATGCCAATCTTCTCTTTCTCTTTTCTTTCTGCTTCTCCTCTTCTTTTCGATAAGGGTGGTGGGTATAAAAGATTCGACCACTAGCGAATCTAATAATTTCACTTGTCTCACCACATTTTCTCCCATGAGAAATTTTTTTTGATAAAAAATATCGTAAAGAATTTTCATAAGCAAATCTTTATCGATTTTACCGATTTATGATGACTTGATTCCAAGTGATGTACTCAAAATTTGTTTAGATAATATATAAGATTCTTAAGAATTTCATTTATTAATTTTTTCATTTTTATTATCATAAAAATATATGAAAAGAGAGGATTTTTTTTTTTTGCGCTTTGCATTATTTTATGTTATGTTTGATTAAAAATTATTATTTACATGTGTATATATGTATACCCAATTAATTTAGTATTACTTTATAGATTGATATTATAATAATATTTTTAATATATATAATTTAATATATATATATATATATATATTGTATATATGTAAAATATCATAATCCGTAGACTAACTAAAAGATTCTCTTTTATGTTTATTTTATATTCTCATATTATTCTTAAGAAATGTTTGTTTTTTTTTTCTATTTTTTACGCTTTTTAATGTCCTTTCTATAATTGTTTGTTTAACGCTGAACTAAACTGAAATAGCGAACGCAGTGTTACAGTACCGTTTAAACCATTTTCAGGCACATGCATGCTAATGCTTTTGTTAAGTCAAAAAAAACTTGCATGCACCGTATAAACAGATCCTTAAAATATTTTATTTTTTAGATTTTAATATTTGTGTTTATATATAGTAAGAAAGTTAAATTCGGTCGGGACCGTATCTTTTATACCCATCACCGTTGACCGGAAAAAAAGACAAAAGAAGTAAAAGAACTAAACTTTCATGCTCTATAATATGGAGTGGGCGCGCGGCTGATTTTTCCTATTTTCAAAAGAAAAATTTTTTTTTGTCGTATAGGCGTGTAAGCGTGTCCCTTGAAAAGTTTCAATAAATTCCAAATTCTTTTGCAAATTTGTAGGCGATATCTTCATTTTCGCTAACGGCAGCATCTTTTTCTCATCTTTCACAAATACTACACAGATGGGCAGACCGATAGATGGACAAGCGAACAGACGGATATGTTTGGCGGCATTCCAAATTTGAAATTGGTCAAAAATTTATAGACTTGGGAAGCTTGTTTCCGCGTCTTATAATGGTATTGAACAAAAAAATTACATTTTGATATACTGCAATATTGGGTAGGCATGGTCAATTTTTTCCATTTTTGTACAGGTACTGCAGTCTCGCCCATGAAATATGCGTTCAAATGTTTGTACATTTATCTGTCGTAGTTTATAAGTAATGAGCAAAAACCATTTATTCATTACTTTTGAAAAACAGAAGTGCTCTCAGTTTGCGTGGCACTGTGACCCTGCCCTTTGGCCGATTTGGCCGATTTTCGATACCACCCTGTGTGCAAGAACTTCCAATGCTTCTGCCAAATTTGAAGTCGATAGCTTCGTTTTTGCTTGGAGGAGAATGTTGACAGCAGACATAGCACAGACGGACAGAGGGACAGACGAATCGATCGTTTTAAAATTTAATGTTGATCACGAATATATGTATTTTATGGGGCCTGTGATCCTTCCTTCTGGGCGTTGCGAACGTTTTGATAAAATATTTTGAATATACCTCTCATTCTTGGCTGATGGATATAAAAGTACGATTTTTATTTTGAAACTTCCAATGTGTCTGCTACATGTTATGTCGACAGTGTCATTTCTATGGTCAGGAAAATGTTTACGACAGACATGTTTACACAGACGGACGGATGGACATGCTGAAAGCGATTTAACATTCGATGCTAATCACGAATATATATACTACGTGGGGTTTTTGAAGTTTCCTTTTGGGCGTTGCAAATGTTTTGATGATGGAAATGTTCGGTTTTCAAAATAAGCTGCTATATGAGAGGTGGTCGAAAAAGTGATCTAATCGGAACCATTTTCAATAGCGTTCGTCCTTGGGCAGGAATGTACGGAAATTTGCGATCTGTTATTTGAAAGCAAGACTCTAAGATGAATAGACCAACAGGCAGACAAACAGACAGACAAGTGTAGATCAATATGATAAAAGATCTGTCTGTTTTAAATTCTTCTGGATGTTGCGTACTTTTGCACTTAACTTAATACACCTTTGTATGCCAAGTGTTACTCCATAGCACAAAAATATTTTCCTTTTACGGTAAAGTCAAATGGAGCATATAAGACTCGACTCTCTAGGTCCATAGTAATAGTAAAGCTCTGAAAGTTAATCTAAAAAATTGTAGTGTTATTCAGATACTTGGCCTTTGTCATTTTTTCATTCCCCCCACAACAAGTTTTCCTCATTTTCATTGCAAGTAAAATTTTTCCATTTATAGTTGAAGGAGTGAGTAAAGAGCGTTTAAATGTTTATTAATTATCTATGTATTGATGAATATTACGCACATTTTCAATTTTCTGATTTGAAAAATTTTTGAAATACGGTAAAAGTGGAAAATGGAAAAATGAAGTCTTCTTTGTCATCGTTGATGACTGACTTTGGACTACAACAAAAACAATAATTGCGATGAGCATGGTATGGTATGGTGGTTGCATGAATGAATGGAATTTAACTTTTATCATAAATTCATTTCTTCGAAATATTAATGAAATTTAAGTAAATGACTGTTCACTGCACTATCACTGTCACGATCCGGTTCAGCTATTACGATTTTTGTTGCATTATATTGTAATTTTAAAACAAATTTGTAGTATGATCGTAATTATTGAAATTTTTTAATTTTTTAATTTTTTTTTAATCTAAATCAATTATTTACAAAACATAGTATAAACTGAGGAAAGAAAACTTGTTATAAATAAGATAAAAATCTAATGAAAAAAAAAAAAAGATATATAAAAAAAAAAAAAAATAAATAAATAAAAAACACATCCTTTTATTTTAAGTACAGTAAATATTAATTCAACATCATACTTAGCAGTTAATAATCAAAATTTCCTTTTATGTATAAAAAAATTTAATAAAAATTCTAATATTTTATTTATATAAATTTTTGTTTTTTGTTTTTTGTTTTTTTTTTTTCTTTTTTGTGCTTTGCTTAGTGTGTAAACGATTACAGTCTTTAAAAAGAGAAAAAACTCGATTTTTTCCAATATCTGGCTATATATATCTATATATATACGCACACATATATATATATATATATATATATATATATAAATTAGTTAGTAAACCCGCTGGCCTTAGTATTTTCAAATTATTTTTGAAATTTTTACGAAAAATAAAATTCAAAATAAATAAAGCAAAAGAAAGAGTTTTTAACGCTTAATGTTATTCTAAATTAAACTTGAATTGTAAATCCGATTATATGCCGATTATATCCGATCATTGCCGAAGGAAAATACATAGGTTTTCTCTTTCACACACAATATTTGCATTTCATATTATATATCCAATACATCCAATAAATACATTAATACTTTTACATATAAAAAAAAGAAGAATTAAGGAGAACACAAAAGCAATGTCCGTCTCTAGGGAATTTCTGATGAAAAGAAGAGATTAAGTGGTAAACGAAAAATATCATACGATATCCATGCATAGTTAGTTATAGGGACTTTGTCAAATGAAAAAAAAAACCTCACATATCTTTTAATTTTTTGATCAGGACTTTTTGTAGGTAACTTTAAAAAATGTTTGGGCCTAAGTTCATTCAAATAGAACAAAAACTTTTTAATCCACATCACACACACACACATACACACACACACACACACCTCCTCCTAACCAATGCACCCATATAAAGCAGCTTAGCATCTTATGCTAATCCATGAAATCTTTAATATTTTCCGAAAGTTAAGTTACCAACCTTTGCAGAATAATATTAAGTTAAATGATATCGAATAAAATTATATGATATATATATAGCTTTATAGATTTTGTTGCCGATTTGTTTGATTTACAAAAACAAAAAAAAAAAGAATTCTTTATAATCTACTGACTGGCATGGACTGACGCAATTCAAATTAGGAAAATGCTGCTCTCCAATACTAATGCTGTTCTCTTTTCTAGTCTTTTAGTGGACAATAAAATTCTATCATTTAACCTTATATTGAAGCCCTAAACTATCTATCTGATAAAAGTTTATAATGTTTTTTCCTTCAAAATGATTGAGAAATCGTTAATGTTAATATGATATAAAGTCGTCTTTATTATGAATCGCGAATAGTGAAAAAATCAGTCCGTATTTCTTTATTAATTTTCACGTAGTTAAGATGATAGATATCAAATGCTCGACCGAGTTATACGAGGTGCGTTTACAAAAAAAAAATGGTGACTTTTCAAATTCTTGTGAGCTTTGTTTATCTTGGGTACACATGTCCCACACCCTATCAGATATTTAATATTTTTAGTTCGTTTTGGACGTGTATAGAGATTAGAAGTGTTTTGTAGTTCTTGGCGACTTCTTTGCTATTGAAGAAAAATGATCAAAAAATCCGTCTTAAATTTTGTGTGAAAAATGACGTTAAATGTTCCAGCTGTGGCCTTTGGCGAGACTACTTTGAGCAAAAAAAAAAAAACAAAAATGCTTATAAATGGTTCAAGTTATTCAAGACGTTATTGATGACGCCCGCCCTGGACGCCCGAGCGACTTAAAAATTGATGAAAACATTGAAACAATGAAACAAATTCTTATTGCGTATCGGCGAATCACTAGGAGAGAAGTACTCGAGGATGTCGGCACGTTACCGATTGATCATGCCATGCAAAACCCACACCGTATTCAACGGACTTGGCTCTGTGCGAATTTTTCCTGTTCCTGAAACTGAGCGGACGGGAAGACGGAAAGACGAAAAAGACGGAATTTCGTTATGATTAAGGAGATGAAGGCCGAATCGCGCATATCAGAAATGCGTCAAGGATTGGAAAAAGCCCGGGTACACAATTACATCTAAGGGATATTACTTTGAAGACTATATATAAACTAGACATTGATGAATAAATATATTAATTGTTTTCGGGAAAAATAAAAAGTCAGTTTAATTTTTGGACACACCTCGTATACTACGATATACGATGCATATATGAATATTCAAAATAAGAAAAATATTTACGAGAATTCATAACTTGTACGCCTACTTCGAGATCAATGAATGGATCTTTTTATACTTCAAATGTCTTTTCACATATAATATTGACTTCAATATAACAGTATATACTATAAAGTTGAAGCAAAATATTTCGTATCTTTAGGTACTATTAGATACCGATATGATGAACTGGATGATGAACAGGAGAGTTCACGTGGTTATTATTATAATAGAAGGGGATTAAGAGAATGACTTTTTAACTGATTACACAGATTTGCTTTTATCGAGAAGAATACTTGCGTTAGAGAGTTTCCCTATAAATTGATTGAATGACAAATGAAGAAAGAAAAAAATTAAATTGAAATTCTTATATATATATGTATACATATATATATATATATACATATAAACTTTCAACTAACTAAACAATCGTTCGAAAGAGAAAGCAAAATAAAAATTATTTCATACAAATTGTTTAAATATATATATATATATATATATATATATATATATATATGTATATAAATTAATTGTATAAACACATTTATGTAACAAATAAATAATATAAATAAATAAATAAATTAACACAAAAGAAAAAGAACATTCATTCTTTTGCATTACCACCGCGTCTTCAATCAAATGCGATCTCCTTCGACCCTTATGTGCTTTAGTGAGGATCTGTTCAAAGATTTCGCTGCATAAAATTAGTTCAAGTTAATACTAGCAGAAATGAACAAATAATGAATTTGTGGAATACACACATACACACATATACACACACACATGCGCTTACATACATTTGATTTGTTTTCAGATGTAACGGTAATGCATTTTACTTGAAAGGAAATATTTGGTATACATTTACTTTGGCATAGTATGACTCAATGGATAATCTTTGGAATATCTGAACTTTGACCTTAAATCTTAAAAGTAGAGAGAATAAACTAACAAACACGTGTTCAAAGAGTGCGAAAAATGACAGAAGAAATTAAAAAAAAAATTATTTTACAGGTCTTACGAGCTGTTTATCTAAATCAACTAAATTCGTTCCACCATATTTCGTCATATTTAAACTCTCGGCCGGATGATTACTTTTCGTCTGTGTATGCCATGTTAATATCTATTGAAAGAACATAAATGAACATTTTTTGAGTATTATTTTTTTTTTTTTGCAAATAAAATTGAAATTTCATTACTTACCTCACTGCAATTATTGGCTAATAATTGAATATCGGCATTATCTAAAGGTGCTAAACTTTTTAGAAAACCATCTTCTTCGTAGCCCGGTTTATAAGGCATTTTCGCTTGTGGTCGTTCGTGTAAGAATTTCACACTTACTGCAAAACCGGCCATATCCACAGGATATTTTCGGCCACCGATCCAACCATCATAGAAGCCCTCAATGCTGCCACCCTTAACGATCGGACTGCTAACACCTAATTTTGTTACTAAACCTACCGGCCACATTGAAACCTTTTTAGTATAACGCATCTAAAAATAAGCGAACACATATGCATGACTTGATATGCATAGCAACGAACGAGATTTAAAGAGAGACTTTACTTGTTCAAAAATGTTGATATCATAGGTATTATCGTCGTCAGCAAAATAAAAGACACCGTCCGTAGCATTTTCTCTCAGCCAGAGTAAAGCACGATTACGATTTGAAACACCGCGCGGTTTAGCTTTTTTACTCTTTCTATATTCGTCTGGCATAGGTGCTGCAAACAAATCAATATTTAATAATCATTATTTAATGTATAATTTACGGGCATCTGTAAAATTTCAATTGCAAATAAATGACTTTTGATTCGATTGCAAGACTCCCATCAAAATAGCTCAACGCATTGGCTGCGTGACAGACGGTACATAAATGATGGTAATTGCCATAGGAAATATTTGGATTGTTCGGAAAGTGATTTCATTTTTTCACAGCGAAGTTAAGTTTTTCTCACGCAGCTTAAGTTTTTCTCACGGACCCAAGCGAGCTTGAGCTTTGTGAAAAGATTTGTTTCGTGCCAACCCAATCCAAAAAAATCCGAAATATTTCTTTGTTATTCAAGCAATATAAAAAAAATTATTGAATGTGTGTGTGTGTGTGTGTGTGTGTGTGTGGGTGTGGGTGTGGGTGTATGTGTGAAGAAGGTGTATTGAGAGAAAATCATTTAGCTAAAGCTCGTTTACAAAAATTACGTTTCGACAAATTTTGATATTGAAGTGGGTCTAGAAGATCAGCTCGAGCTGCTAAACACAAAATAAAGCGATCGTTCATAATAATGTATTTTCGTCTTTCGTAATTTTGACAAAAAAAACGAAATGGCTTTCCGAACAACCTAACACGTGCTTCTGTAAGATTTCTCAGTTTTCGAGATTACAACTATAATAACATCAGAAAATATTTGAATGTAGGGAACGAAATCAACTTAACTAATAGAATATAGAGGAACTATTACGCTAATACCCACCAATGTCATCAATGAATAGACGATATTTACTGTGTCATATGTATATATATATATTTGAAACCTGCTCTAGCCTTATTATGCCCCCTTTCCAATTGAGTTGAGACTTACAAAATATCCGTCGAGATAAGTTTTTATTTCGTTTTCGGATTTGCGACATCTACCGTGGAGAGAATTTTTTAACGAGAGAAACAAAAAATAATAATAGAGTGAGCGAAGCTCTGGGTATTATGGAGAACGAAGTAGAACGTCGCAATCAAACTGTAAGAGTTTCTATCTTGCGGCCAACGCAACTCGATGTCTTGCGTTACGAATTGATTGCTTCACTTTGTGAAAGCAGCTCGTGATACACGACACCTCTCACCAAATGCCCAAAGGAACTTTCTTCAGATGAAATCCTGGCTTTACAACCTTTGAAGGTCGAATTTTCTTAGACCAAGTACGTTTCGACATACAACCTAAGTCTCGCCTCCAGTGGGAAGCCTCTTTAAGAAAGGATTCTTTTCATGTCACTGAAGAAGCCAATCGCACGTTGAGATGCGGTTCATAAGGTCCGTATCCCCGCCGATCGCTGTAGATCCCGAACTTCATACCGTATCCCCCAACGCATCCACTATCTCGCGCTCACTGTATTGCGGAATTTTATAGATCCGTATCCGTCGTCAGCTCGAAATTTCTTAAACCAATTGCGGGCGGTTCTAATAGTCGTAGTTGCGCTTCCATAAACGGTGTAGTTTTTGTCTGCAGTGTCCTTTCCGTTACTACCTTTTTCAAGGCAATAAAGCATAACATGCTGCGAATGCTTCTTTTGCCTATCTGCCAGCTGTGTGTGAGACGACTCAACTCAATGCCATAAATGAACAGTAGATAAGCTTCCATGTTCGCAAACATAGCCGGCTCGAGGTCATACATAGCTTAGCGGGCAAGACACTAATAGTTTGACTTACAAGAGATGAAAGTGTTTCCAATGACAACGTTTTTCAGCAATTAATGGCACTGCGAGAAGAAAACAATTAAAGTTTCCAAAGGTCAGAAGCGATTAACAATTTTCAACGAGTCAAACTTTAATATACTTATACGGACGTGGAGACATGGGTCTATTTCCTCCATATTTAATTGTTTTTTTTTGTTAAACGACTTCATATACATCGTGCATTCACAATAGAAAAATCCAACAATTTAACCTTGAAAACTGCAAATCACAAACGAACGTCGTATTCGAATAGGGCTGTTTTAGGGTTAATCGTAGTTCAGTCGTCTGGTTTGCCCGCCTATTCATTGAATTGGATAACCTCCAATCTGCAGGATACATTCTTTAGAATTCTGTTCAAATCTGTCTTCGCTGACGATCTTCTTGTCACTCCATCGGTCACGCAGGCCAATCACTTAGGACTCTTTCTATTTATCCTTTATATGAATGATCTTCCATTAAGTGATTAACTCCTGCCATGTACTATATAATGTGTGCTAATGATGTTCAACTATTATCTTCCTTCAAGATGGAAACATGCTTATAGGGCCTACAACTTGGTTGCATCGTGCTCATTTAACTTTACGGAGCACAATTTAAAAAAGTCTAAAAAAGGAGGAATAGATTACCTACGGAATACTTTATAGATTCGTAAAAATTGAAAAAGGTAGAGTCATTCATCGATTTGGAGATCGTATATGAGCAAAGATTACGTTTCGATTTACATGTTACATGCTTACCATAAACAAAGCAAGGACTGCTAGCTCTTGACTTTATCAAAAGTTGGCCAAGCGAGCTTGATGATCCTTATGTAACAATATGCTTATATACGAGTTTGACGCGGCAAATACAGAAATATGCCGCTGTTGTGTGGTCCCCTACCTAAAAGACTTATGTCGACTTAATAGAAAGCGTTTAAAATCATTCCTGCTGTTAGCATTAAGGAATTTCGCATGGAATCGATTAGTCTCTTTGCCACCGTATGCAGATACACTGCTACTCTTAACCATACCTTTACTTAAGAAGCGAAAGTTTCTATTAGATATCTCCTGCTTGGTTAAGCTAATGTATGGTGATATTGACTCGCCAGCCTGTTTACGCAAGATAGACTTTAATATTCTTAAGCGTTTCTCAAGAAACTTCAAATCCATGTAGATATAATTGCAAGCTTTTTAGCCCATTAAGGGGCCTTTTGTAAAAATTGAAAATGTGTCTATAAATCACCATTCAAATCGGTTCTCCTTAATACGCGCAATCTGCCGAGCGTACCTGTCGTTTCGCAAACTGAATCAGCTGTGCTTAACATCGGGTGCCAAGTGCCTACTTGAAAGCTCTGCCCTCATCATTTGGCATAAGATTTTTAATGTATTTAATAATACTCTCTCACCTTCCCTCTTTCTCTCTCTATTATAAGTTACCGTATGTTTCGGACTGTAAGCTGCACCTTTTTACATAGAAAAATGGACTCAAATTTTGGGTGCGCCGTATGGTCCGAAGGTAGCATTAAAATACTTTTTCAATAAATCGTCTCTAAATTGGAAGTACGCGAAGTACGACAACAATAGTTCAGATGAATGTAATACGAACAATGGCATTAAGAAGACGAGTGATAGTACCGAGAGTGAAGAAGAACTGAATATTGGTAAAACGGGGATTATGTTAGCAATAAATAACAATTTTGATCCGAAGGTAACATTAAAATATATTTCTTTTCCAAAAATCTTCTTACAAAAATTGAAGTGCGTCTTGTCGTTCGGTGTGCCTTGTAGTCCGAAAAATACGATATCTTCTATATTCACTTTTATGCGATCATTGAATGAGATTTACGCAAGTAAATAAATAAACAAAGTTGAGTCTATGAGTGCCGCGTCCCTCGTGGAGTGCTGAATAAAGGACAAACCTTTCGTGGTTGCGTAATTTCTGGCTTATAAAACCTTTTGAAATTAAACGCTACGTACGTGCGGATGTCTTCAAATACTGTACGCATCCTACATTCGCTATATTATATATATTCGATTTCTTTGTCTCTAAGGGATTTAATAGCGCATATGTCAAGCTATTCAAGAGCGTACAACACGTGCACGCGCAAGATACGTGACAAGAGATGAAAGGAAAGGAAGAGATGTTTTGGTTTGCATCTCTTTTTTATAGTATGAAGTTCTTAGAGGCACTTTAGGAAAATTGAAAGTTATTTTCAGTTTCGGAACTCTTACCTAAATAATACTCATAAGGCACTCCAATCCTGTTCAGAGTATTTTCCACTATATCCGATGTGTTGTGCGCATCTTCTATTACCAGCCATAGCAGATTAATTACATGCTTTAATGTATAACCCAAACGAGTTAGTTCTGCCAGTTGTTCAGGACGGCGATAAGTCGGGGTGATCACATACAGTGGTGGCTATGAAAAATTTTTAAAGGATTATTAGAATTAAAATCAAAACAATTTGGCAATAAAAATGTATTGTATATATATATATATATATATATATATGTATATATATGTATATGTATATATGTGTATATTCATTTATCTATTTATACTATATACTACTATAGATATATATTTATAACTTGGCGTGTTTTTTAATTTAAACTTTTTCATTTTAATGCCATCTTCTTCCGCATGCCAATAGGAAATCGATATTTAATAAAACTATAGAGCTTTAACTCTTTCTGTTCAGCTTGTTTCCTCTTCGAATTTCTCATTGAGATAAATAGTCTTATGTTCTGAGTCAGTAGTACTACCTGCCTACACACTTTGTATTTCACTTGGGTTGATACATAGCTCTTGTCTTACTCTTTTGCATTTTCCGGCAACTGTTTCGTTTTATTGAAATCGACAGTCTTCCCTATGTTATAAGATGCATTGAACATAGGGAACATCACGCTCTTCCATCTCTCTACCGTATTTACTTTTTCACACCGCATGAAAATCTCAATAATCTTATGATACGTAACTCCCTTGGTCGCTTTGTCAACAAACCGTATTTTATGTGTTATGTGTCTTCTTTATATCCTACACCCACATGTGGTAAAGGGCGTATTATGTTTGTGCGAATGTACGTGACACACAGAAAAGCTTGATATAGACGCAACTTTTATTACATCGATCGGTTCGTTATCACTTTCTGATTCGTTTTAAACTTGTCCGTCCATCTGCCCGTCCAATTTTGTTTTTCCCAACCTAGTTGTTGCCACATTGGAAATACTTTGATCAAATTTTTTACACTGAACTGAAGGATTTTGCCCCAAGGGTAAACGTTATTGAAAATGGTTCGAGTCGGGCTACTTTTTTCACCACTTTCCATAAAACGCCTAATTTTGCAAAAACTTTTTCGGAATAAGTTAAAGATGGAATAGGATATTTAATCGTGGACCATGGACTACAATTCTGCTTTCAATCTTTAAAAAAAATTGAAACTTATTTTGGAATAAATTCATATTTTAAACCGAGCGCTCTCTAAAAATTAATCGAATATCTATTTTCCGAACATTGCAAACAACTTTTCACGGCATTGAAAAAATCAATTTAAAATAAGACAAGTAAGAACGCGATAGTCGGACGAGGCCGACCGCTTTGCTTCAATTGTAATATCAATCAAAAATGATACATTCATTATTTAACCGAAATGCACAACTTTCATCAAGTCCCTCACATTGAAGGCTAGGTAAACAAACGTCAACGTGATCTAAACTTAGAAAATTTGATTTACTTGTCAAAGATTTTATTAGTTTACGTTTCCTTCCGTCATAACAAATCTCAAGTTAGGCTTTGTCGTCATACGAGCCCATGTTGGGGTTCCCTATGATTCCCTGTGATTGATTTATTAAGAACAAATTTTCATCATAAAATATTTATCCAAAAAATAGGTCCACGTGGCCCAAATTCGGTAAAGTTAATTTTGTAAATTATTATTATGAACGAATTTTCATCAGGAAGTATTGAAAAACAGGCCGCTTTACCTGTTTGCGTATAAAGATTCAGTTTCCTTACTTATCAAAATAAATCGTTATATGACGAGTGGTCGAAAAAGTGTTCCGAACCGAACCAATTTTAACAGCATTCGTCCTTCGGCCAACATATTTCGTCAAAGTAAACCGAAAATTGCAATCTTCAGATTGAACGCAAGAAAGACATCATAGGAATAGACAGAGAAGCTTAGAATCATTTTCTGAATCGATCGGTATAATAAGAGGTGGGTTTATTTTAAGCTCCTTTAGGTGTTACGTACGTACGCACAACTTAATATCCTCTGCTCCACAAAGGGATAGGGGTAAGATGTAATAATAAATTTCTCAAGTAGGTTTCTTTTGGGCCTTCCATAAGCAGCGTAAGAGCTCTTTTAATTAGACTTCCCTGAGTCTTTGAATTGAGGTCGAATTGAGAAATCCGACTTCCAAATGACAAAGTTTTACGATTTCTATTTCTGGTTGTATTCTTAAGACATCATGCTGAAACTGCTTTGACATTAGCTTCATATAAACACTTATTGATAGTTGATCCTTGCTATATAATCATATATTATGCCCTGTCCGCGAGACGGGAGATTAGGGCTTTGGATATCGCCTTCACACATGATGCTCCGAGTTATATCTCAAAGATACTCAAGCCGGACAGATAAAACCAGTGTGCTCGCATGCGTTATCTGAGAGAAATAACTCAAGTATTTTCTATAATCAGTCAAAAAACTTGGGCCAAGTAAAAACGTCGCCCTATGTCGGTGTCTGTATATTTTCTATGGCTATTCCTATATCTATATTTGTGTCTTTGTTTATGTCTATGCCTATGTCTACGCCTATGTCTATGCCTGTTTTGTTTTTGGACATAATGGCAGCGCCCCGCCAACTAGTGGTCCTGCACAAGGGTAACGCCTATCCAGGAACAGCTTTCGCATTATCTCGAGATGGACCCTCGTAAATCGTTGACACCCACTGTATCCTACTTCCCAGGTCCTCGCATGATATTAGGGGTTCGGATGTTCCCTTCGTGTGGTTTTATACCGAAATATGTCGTGCGAAAGACTATCGCATTTCTTCCATCTCTTGTTGTCCGTCAGTATAACCATGGCGTGATTTCTCTTTTCAATCGTGAATTCTACTTGCAGAGATCTGGAAAGCGTATTGTTCAAATATGCCTAACCCGGACAGAGGAAAACAGTGTGGTTCTGCCTATGTCTACGCCTATACCCCTATGCCTAAGCCTACGCCTATTTCTATCCCTATGGCTATACCTACATCTATGTCTGTGTCTATACCTGTGTATTCCCATTTCTATCCCATGTACACACCTATGTCCATATCTCCACCTGTACCCCTACGCCTAAGCTTATGTCTATGCCTATCCCTATGACTATACCTATATCTATGTCTGTGTCTATGCCTGCGTCTATTCCTATCCCCATGTACACACATATGTCCATATGTCCATGCCTATACCCCTATGCCTAAACCTATGTCTGTGTCCATCCATGTGGCTATATCTATATCTACGTCTGTACCTGCGTCTACTCCTATTTCTATCCCTATGTCCATACCTATGTCCATGTCTATACTTGTTTGTTTCGAGTCTTATGCCTACTCATATTTCTACAAGAATTTCTCTTATTGTCGTGCGTAATGCCGTGCATTCCTTATTATAACTCCTTTTTACATTATTTCTTCCTACATTCAATGCATATAACGTAATACCTTATTTTGCTAGATTCAGATTATTATTATTAGTGTGATTGTTGTTATTATTATTATTAACGCTGAAGGTGTTCAGCGGTACGGTTTGAGTGTTTTGTTGTGAGTGTTCTTGAAAATTTGATAAATTCGAGCCGCACTGCAAAATTACAAAAAAAGTAATAGATGGATAACATACATAATATAAATATATATAGAAACACTTGCATACATACATACATGCATGCATATCTAGGTTGAAAAATGTAATTATATTTAATTATTATCTTTTAGATGTGATATAAATACGATAAACGTAATTAAAGCGAAAAATTCGCCTTAGCAGCGAATATCTCAAATCCGTTACATCGAACCCATATGTTATAATATAACGGCAAAATCTATCTATTATCTGTTATTATATTATATATGCCCGTCCAAGTTTCTCGATTTGAATGGTTTATGCATTCGTATCTTTATTGGTCGGGAAAAATATTTGTCTCGGATTTGAAATAAGTACCAATTACATGTATGGGCTACAAACTGCAGAATTTTTTTAAGTAAGGATGGATTTTAAAGTGGATTACGTCTGTTTTTCATCTTCTTTTTTTGACTTTTAGATGCAGTTGCAAGTGTCATCTCTTTAAATATCTGACTAATAGCCGCTATGGTTTGGTGTCTTTGTTTATCTTAAGAAAAAAAATTTTTATGGTGTCTCTGATGCGTATCTTCTGGTGTTACAAACGGAAGAACAAATCTAATATAATCCCATCCTTTAATGCTATGAAAATCGAAAAAATTTTAGGGCCATTATAAAACGCGTACGTAAACACCACATAAACATACACACAAGCGCACGGGCAAAATTTGTATTAATATAAACAAACATTTCATGTCGCTGCTGGTTGTTATTGTTGTCGTTGTTGTTGTTGTTGTTGACTTTGATAACATGCTTGGGAAAAACGAATCACAAGAGCATTTATAATAACAAACGAAAAAATTATTTTACAAATAATTGTATAAATAAAATAGATTAGTACACAAAAAAAATAACAAAAAAAAAAAAAACGAAAAGAAAAGAAAGAAAAAAACTAGAACGCGTTTGTGATGCATTTTATTCGCATGCAATTGATTGTCGTTGTCGTTGTCGTTGTCGTTGTGCTGATGTTGTCAAGCATTACGATAATGAATACAACAACGACGACGACGACGACGACGACGATATGGCTATGAACTACAATAACAACGATGTTGATAATGATAATGATGATGATGACAATGATGATCATGATCGTGATGATGATGATGATAATGATGATGATTATAATGACGCTAACGCTGAATAGTGTTGAATAGATGAGTACGCAATTTTCAAATTAGTCGCATGCAAGAAATTGTCAAAAAGATGAAAAATAAAAAAAAAAAAAAAAAAAAAAAAAAAAAAAAAACATAAAAAATCAGTGTTGAATTAAATTCATTTTTTTCTGTTTTTCTTTCTAATTTGAATTTTAAGCACAGTGCTGCGATGGTAGGCAATCAATACAAGTTACGAGCACAACACATTCATTCGTACATACTTGCATGTACAGGCAAGCGTAAGCGTAAGCGTGTAAGTGCAAGTGATGAATGCTGAATAAGTAAAGGAGTCAATTCCAAACGGTAGGTAATTTCATTTATGCATCTATACACCGCTCTTGTTATTGTTGCTTTTGTTGTTGCCGTTGTGCATAGTTGATGTTTTAAGATGAGCATAATACGAACAGAAAAAATAAAAAGAAATGAAAATAAACTTAAATAAAATTGACCCAAATTCAGATATGCAAACCAGTTTTTTGTTTGCGTTTGTTTGCTTCTAAGTGAAAATTTCAAGATTTCGTTTTGAGGTCAAAGAAAAAATAAAAAAAATAAAAAGAATTATGATGAGACGGAAAGAGTGGAATATGTATATATATGTATATATATATATATAGATATATATATATATATATATATATATATAGATACACTTACACGTACACATACATATACACGCATACATATCTGCACATATAGGAAAAATTGAACAGAAAAAATTAAAACTCAAGCCTTAACATTAGATTGTTTTGTTTTTTGTTTTTGTTTTTTTTTTTTTTTTAAATGAAGAATTTATAAAATTATGCTTAAATGTATTTATTTATTTATTTTTAATTAATTTTTTTCTTGCGTTAATATTTACTGGCACTGATTTGTTCTGTTTACGATTGTCCGTGTTAAATGAAGTTGTATTCTGTTGTTGCTGTTGTTGTTGTTTTTGTTCTTGTTGTTGTTGTTGTTGTTTTAATGGAGTAAAATTTGTTAGATTTTTATTGCTTATTGTTCTTATTGTTGTTGTTCTTGTTGTTGTTGTTGTTGTTTTAATGGAGTAAAATTTGTTAGATTTTTATTGCTTATTGTTCTTATTGTTGTTGTTCTTGTTGTTGTTGTTGTTGTTTTAATGGAGTAAAATTTGTTAGATTTTTATTGCTTATTGTTCTTATTGTTGTTGTTCTTGTTGTTGTTGTTGTTGTTATTGTTGATGGTGATGATGATGTTGTTGTATTTGAAATACTGCTCGCATTCTGTTTTATATCTACAGCTAATAACGTCTTTAATTTTGTTGTTAAACTATTCTGGCTACGGCTAGATGCGATTGTTGTTCTGGCCGTTGTCATTTTGGTAGTTGTTAAAGTAGCCGTTGTAGTGATTGTGGGTATTATAGAAATCGTTGATATCAAAGACTCCGTTGAAGCCGAAGTGTTTAAAAGAGAATTATTTAAATCGCCTGTCAATGGCAGCTGTGACGACGTTGCTTGAATTGAAGTTTGTAAATTATTATCATGACCGAACGCAGAGCTATTGGCCGCCGAGGGTTTGCTACCCTTTAACGATGTAGATGACGACGATGACGACGACGACACTGATGATGACGGCGATGATGATGATGGCGATGATGATGACGATGATGATGATGATGATGATGATGATGATGACGATGATGATGATGATGATGCTGATGATGATGATGAGGTTAATAACGACATTGGTGACCAGAAATACATATGCATTTTTTTAAATAACTTCACTGTTCTACTCGGCAATGATAATATTAAGGATGATGAGGTTGCTGTTGGCAATGAGATCGGTGGTGATGATGTAGATGTTGACAATGATCCATTTGCATTTGTCTTTTTAGTCGAAATTAATGATTTTGCAGTTATATAACTACCATTCCACTCATTGGTGCTTTTATGCTGTTTAAAATGTTGTTAAATATTCGTTAGCGATTGTAAAATAATTAAGAAAAGAAAATTTAAAATAACAAGTGACGGGAACATATAAATGATAATAAAAACAAAAAAAAAACAAAAAAAACAAAAAAAAAATTCATAGAAAATGAGAGGATTAGAGAAGAATAAAAGAGAAGAGAGAAAAAGAGAAAAAAAATTGAAAGAATCACTTCTCTAATATAATTTTAGAAATGTATATATATATATATATATATATATATATATATATATATATATAATGAAATATATCAAGGGTGAGGCCTCAAGTCGTAATTTTTTATTAAATTTATTTTGCATGCTGAGGGTCACCGTTATTGAATGATTTCACTATAAATACATATTTAAATTTGAAAATGATTATATGAAAGGGGTGTCGGCAGGACTGGTGGTCGGTGGGGGTGGCGGGGAGGTCGTTGAGAGTTATGTGTGGATAGTTATTTTTTTTTTGAATAAAACTCGTGCTGATTTTAATTCTAAAAGTGTTTTACTCAAATCCCAGAAATCTGTGGATCTCTCAGTTTTTCTATTAGCATTAGTACGAAAACGCGAAACGATGATTCAAAATTTGGCAAAAAGAAGAGTAGGGGGACAAAGGAACGCAAAGAGGTGCTCTAATAACAATTGAACAGACTTATACTGTAGGATGTACACACACAATTTCTACCGTTAATCACGGAATTTTAGGAATAGTTTTGTTTGTTTCTATCCTCATCACTGCAGGATAATATGCCGCAATCCAATGATGAAAGATGGATATTTTTATTGGACCATCGATTTTTCTTTGCTTTTTCTATATATTTGCTCGATAATCGATCAATTAATTAAAGAACATAAATGCAAGCACAAGGATAAGAAGACATGATGGGTAGAGGCATGTCGTTAAAAGAATAGAAGGAATTTCGGCATAAATATGCGGTTTTTCACAATTAACTAAAACATCAAAATATTACATATATATATATGTATATATATACATATATATTTGAAAATGGATCGACAATACCGTAAAATATTTATTAAAGCCATAGCGTCAGCTACTTTCAATCAATCTGTTCAATCAAACACGTTTGTGATTAGGAAAATAGATTTACGATTTTGATTTACGTATCTCCCTACGATAACGTAAGTACCGTTAAGTGCACAGCAGTTTGCTGAGGTATCTTCTGTCAGGACATCGCCGTAAAACAAGAATAGAGAGCTACTTCGCTTACAGTTAAAAAGCATCGAATAAATTGCATTTATTATTAAGCGTTTACCTAAAGCGGTTCGCAGCGCCAATATTTATTAATAAATTTAAAAGGAGATTACAATTTTTCTATAGCATTACCTCGATCTCGACCTCAAACAAGTTAAAATTGATAATCATGTTTTTGTCACAGCGTAAAAATCCGAATTGATCCACAAGAAATTTTACTATGCGAACTGTGTTCGAAAAAAAGGTGATTTTCGAACCTTTTTTTGTTTTTGTTTATATTGGTACCGTGGTAGGTCGCCACGCGTTAGACGTGTTCCGATGTTCTTGGCGATCCTTTTACTATTGAAAAAAAAAGGATCAAAAAATCTGTATTAAATGACATTAAATGATACAACAGTGGCATTTGGTGAGACAATGCTTATAAATGGTCCAACTTGTTCACAGAGGGCCGAGAAGATGTTAAAGGACGGGGGAATATCACACCCTGAACGCCCCAGCAAGCCAACAAGTGATGAAAGCATTGAAGCAGCGAAAAAAACTCTTATTGAAAATCGTCGAAACGCTAGCAGAGAAGCTGTTGAGGACGTCCCCATATCGGTTAGCTCATGCAATGTTTTCGGATATTTTCGATATGGAACGCGTAACAGCGAAGTTTGCTTTGGCAGAATCAATAAATTGCTTCTCATTGCTTTTTCGTAATTTTTTTGATCAAAAACAGCACCATGATCATGGCCACGTCACCGTATTCAACGGACTTGGTGCTATGCGACTTTTTCCCCATGAAAAGACGGAGTTTCATAAATTTACAAAAAGTTGAACGCAATCGAAACAATTGACCACGCCTACTCAATATTATAGTGTATAGAAGTTTAGTCTTTTGTTCTCAATGCCTTTATAACGAGCAAAAAAAAGCTTCAAAAATCCAATAAATTATATAAATTCTTGACCAGCGGCAAATTTGAAATACATATAGGCATTTCCGTCTGCTCGTTTGACCGTATATCTGTCCGTCTGTCCAACTGTGTAGTATTTGTGGAAAAGTTTCGCTTCTTAGCGACAATGAAGATATCGCCTACAAATTGCCAAAAAGGATTTGAAAGTTACCTAAACTTTTCAAGGCGACACCTACAACGTGCACAGGGCTAACAAAAACTTGAGCATGAAAATTTTGCTCCATTTTTGTTTGGATTAACGGCGATGGGTATTAGGGTCACGGCCGAATATAATTTTCTTACTTACTTTGAACACAACTCGTACGTATATCATGTAAATGAATTTGAATTTGAAATTCTCTCTAATTCGTTTCTAAATAAATAGGCAAACGCTTAATATAAGTCAATCGAACGCATATGAAATAGTTTTGCATTCGAATTGTGTGCATATAACTAACTTTAGTTTGAAAAAGGAAAATGTTAATTAAATAGAAACTCATCTTTAAATGAAATGAAGAAACTTTTGCTTACGCAGATACATACATATATGAATGCCGATGTAAAAAAGATGTAAAAAATAATCAGAAAGAAAAGAGACTCTTATGTACTTACCTTTGTGATGTCGGGTGATGGTAACGGTTGTCGTGATATGTGATACTGATACAGTACCATGTATATGCATGTGGTGGCTACGAAGATAGTCAGGTACATTTTAATGGATTTTCCCAACGCCATGTTTGTCCGTTTTATGTGCTTTTCTTTCTTTGTTTTTTTTTTGTTTAGTGTAGTGGAAATTCACGTTTTTATATTTGGTTTTTGTTTCTCTTCAATTTTTTGGGTAATTTCTTCTTCTTCTTCTTTTTATATTGTACAAAGGAATTAAAGATGGAATGTAGTGGTGTTGTGTCTGTTTGTCTTGTTATATATTTATGCGTGTTTTAATGTGTTATTCATGTGTGTGCATGTGTATGTGTATGTGTGTGTTTATGTATGTATGTATGTATGTATGTATGTATATATGTATGTATGTAAGTGTGTGTGTTTGTGTAAGTATGCAATTCAATGTTGTTGCTTATGTTGTTGATTATTTTCGATTTTGAAAATAGTTTGGCTGACTTTATTTAAATTCTATTTACAGTTTTTCGCTCTATCACGGGTTGAAACGCGAGCAAGTTAAGCAAGTTAAACAAGTTGGAGTGAAATGAAAAATATTTAAAGCTACTTCTTTACTTAAAAGGATTTATTATGATTTTTTAGTGTTCTTCACTCTACTTATGACTTGATAACGCAGCTCGTTTGTTGAAATATTTTGTTATTCTAACAGCTGAAAGAAATTGTCGTAAAATTCATTTCGTTATTTACATAAAAAAAGTACATATATAGCTTTAGCAACCCATCAACGTACCTTAAGTCTCTTTAAGCTTTTTGTTGTTATTAGCATTTCAAAATCTTCAATTATATACTGCTGTAATCCAAAAATTAATGCTGGCATTGCTTTCGAAATGAAATGTAAAAAGAGAAAGAGAAAAAGAAAGACAATGATAAAGAGAAAGAGAGATAGAAATAAAAAGAGAAATAAAACAAAATTATATGAAATTGAATTTTGAAAATTAAATAACTGGAAATTGTGGTTTCCGAGTTGTTTTTATCCCTCCACAAGAAATATAAATAACTTCGTTTGACATTCATACGCTCCGTTGGTCACAGAGGGAATAAGGTTGCTATTAAATAAAATTTTCCATTTGACTTTATATGCTGCTGTACGTGCGAATAGCACTTTCTCTGTTTGATCTATGCAAGTGAACATTTTCATAAATCCGAATATGCATGTGTGCGTATATGTGTGTATTAGACACTCAACCATACAACAAACAATAACTACAGCACAATTTCTCCAGAGTTTTATGACATTCAAAATGAAAATGCAATTCATATAGAGGCCTATTGTTAACTGTGTAAGAAGAATTGTGTGTAATATGTATATCTATGTTTGTACATATATATACGTTCAGGATACTAAATATATTCAGTGTAAGCATTTAACCCATTTACATACACTATACACACAACCTTTTACGTACACATCTTTACGTGTACGTAAAAGGCTTATTTAGATCCACACATACATATACATGCATATAAATATATACAAATATATATATATATATATATATATATATATATGTGCGACCAGACTATTGGTGTATCTGCTCGCATTGCTTTGTGGGGTTTATTAGAAATTGTAGATCCACACACACACACACCCTATTTACATGTGTACACGCATGTATATGCATGTAGCAAACAAAAAAAAAAAAAGAAAACTATAAGGCATAAAAACATTACACGAAAACACAGACAGTATTTAACCTTTGTTTGAAGACAAAAGCAAAAGAAAAGAAAAAAAAAAAAATTAAAAATAATGGAAATCTATAAATTGCGAACAATTAATTTCATATAAAGCAGCTGTAAATAAAAATCTTGTCTTGTCTCTTACATCGAAAACTCAATAGAATTGCAATCGAATATTATATGACACCTTAATAACAGCAAGTTGGTACAAACAACAAAATGTTTATGTTCACTTATGTCAGAAATTTATCCATCCACTATATGTAATCTTTGCATAGACCGTTATGCCGGATCCTGATATGTATTTTTGATCAATTTTAAATCGATATCTTCAATAAGTTGCTCTGGTCGCTAGGAAAAATGCGTTGATATCTATCTATATGTATGTATATATATATCCTATATATATATTCCTTTTTTGAAGATTTTAAAATTTACATTTAATTTACAACTATTCAGCTTCCTTTCGTGGGCAGATGATACTCACCTTTGAAACTAGATCTACTCAGTATATGTTATAAATGAAAATAAAGTGAAAACAAGTAAGAAAGTTATATTCGGCGGGGACCGAATCTCACGTACCCACCACTTTGCTTTATACATTCTACTCTCCAGGTTTTTTTATTTGATACCCATATCGGTGGTATTATTAAGAAAAAATGAATCCACCAGGTCGATGTGTCCACCATATTCATTTTAGAATTAAGCCATTTTTATGAAGATCATACATTTTCATTGGAGGAGTCTAGAAAATAGTCTTAAACATTCGGTGATGTTTGCCTTATGATAAATAAGCATAAAACCCCAAAAAATTAAAAAAACAAATAAAATTGAATTACTCGTAACTTTGTGCGCGCACGGCCGATTGGTTCCATTTTCGACTGAAAGAGTAAAGTGTCTCATAAAGCAAATGTAGAAAATTTCAGTCTTTTAACTTTTATAATTTCCGAGTAACGAAGAAAAATCCAAAAATTTTTATTAGAAAAAATTGAGTTGCGTACAGTTTACGCCCGACTGCGCGCTTCTGCTCTGACCAATTTCCTCCATTTTCAATACCAACCTACACAAACGTCTAATATTTCTGCTAAATTTGAAGACAATATCTTCAGTTTTGCGACCAGGAGAGTGCCAGCAACCCACACCATACAGGCAGACAGATATAAGTAAATTAACTCAAAATTTCCCGCCGATCAAGAATATATATACTTTATAGGGTCTCTGAAGCTTTCCTTTGGGTGTTGCATACATACCACCATCTTACAGTGGTGGGTATAATAGGGAAAACAACAACAACTATTGCTGTTTTAATAAAATTTTATTAAATTTTTTCCGTAAGGAAACTATTATCTGCGTGGTACGATTTAAAAAAGACTTAAGTCGTGGTTTTCCATGATTTACGCCAGGGGTTTAATTTTCATATCAAGCTTAGGCGGGCCTCTGAAGCAGATTGAATGGATTAACAGAAAGATAAAAACTTATAGTTTGTAATGAACACAAACTTCAATGCAAACACATGGAGAATGTGTGTTCCTATGATTTGTTATTACATTGCAATTAGGACGTAATTCGCTAGTAATTCCTCGAAGAACTTCTTCTGAATTTCCATCTGTAGCGTAATGTAAATAAATATTTCAAGATTGAATTATTATTAAAATGGCGGCATTCTGCATGAATTTTCATTCCATTTTATGACCTCACAACAACAATAAAAAAACCTACAGATGCTGCTACAGCTGCACAGCTGAGCCGGTAATGAAGGCAGATACAATTCACATGGCATTGCTATGTGCGAGCAAGTAGATTGAGTTATTTGATATTTTAAACATCGCTGGCCGGACTCGACGACATCACAGGGCATATGTGGCCCGCGGGCCATAGATTGCCCATACCTGATGTAGTTTTAAATTTACAAAGAAGAAAAGAAAAAAGAAAAAAATCATTCAAAACAAAATTAAAATAATGCGGTTTCTCGGCATTCTCGAGTGTTCAAAGAGTTACGAGTTCTTTCGATGTTAGGGAAGAGCTCCTGTTGTCGCCATGAAGAATGATTCAATGTCGGGCGTTGCATAATATTTTTATTAGAATTGGTTTTCTACTACAATCGGAAATCACAGTTGCATTGATCCAATGCAACGAAAGGAGGCCGAAAGGAGGTTACGTGTCTTTGCTTAATTTTCGCAAAATCCAACTGCCAGCCATTTATTGCTCATCTCATCTACAGAGCATATATATATCCAAGATCTGTCAATTTTTAAACAATGTTTTCGCTTCGTACTAAGCACTACACATTGACAACGCAACTGTTAGAGTTCCGATTAATCCCCATTGTGGAGGGAGTAATTGCCAAAAAATGGCTGTGCAATATTTGTGCTGCTGCTGATAGAAGGAAATTGCGAGATAAAGGCGGCATTGCGCATAGCAGAAGGTGCTTCAAAGATTGGAAAAACCGCTACTACAAGCGTATTATATCCGAGGAGGATTACGTTAAAGGGAACCATATAGAGATTGATGAATAAATAAATAATTTTCGAGAAAAATGAAAGGTCACCGTTTTCTTCTTTTTTTTTTTTAACAAACCTTCCTTCCCTAAGGATTGCCATTTTAAAAGTGTACTGCTGCATCCCGGTTTCAAAAATAAAAACGTATTTCGAATGCGAAGATTGTGTTTACAGTTTTGAAATATTTTATAAACATATTTTCTTATTATTGACCAGTCACAGCACCATAAAGCTATCCTTTCGTGTTCAAATATTCATTTTTATTCTCTTACCCTCGACGATTTCTTGCGCGAAAACACGTCTTCTGCATAATACAGAGGAAACCGCAATAATTCATAGTCAATGCACAAAAACTTCTCCCCAAATTTTTAATTTCTGTGCTGAAAGCTTTCGAATCACTCTCACCTCCATATCTAATTGACGCACCTCTGAATGACTTTACATTAACTTGGTTTTGCTTGGAGACACCAGTTATTAGAAAAGTTAGAAATCAACAGATTGATTATTAGACTTTAACTTTGTCGCAGGTACTTATGTCACGCTTCCGGAAATATTCAGACATTTCCAAGACAAAGTTTGTTTCACTTAAGGATCCATTTCTCCATACCTCAGAAGCTCCAAACCAAAAAATAAAAACTTTTTTTTTAAAAATTTACATTGAGCCTTAAACTTTAATAGATGCGGTATCAATGGTTCTTGAAGTTCATGTGCATCGTGAAAGTTTCCCACAACAATAATTCATTTACAAGCAAACTATGTTCACTACGAAGAAGAGAAAAAGCTCAAATCAATTAACATGTTCTTTGTTGTTCATCAATTGTACAAAGGAAAAATTTTCCCTATCGCCTTCGTATGCCAAAAATACGATTTTCCATTGAATTTTTCGCGGATTTTACGAAGTAGATCATAATTTATCGATCATTTTAATCAGAACACACACACACTGTATATAAAATTTTCTCAAAATATCTCGTAAATTTCCGCGGGTAGCTAGACAACACAACACACAGACAGACAGACTTAATTCTATTCAAAAAAAAAAAAAAAAAGAAAAAAAAAAGAGGCTCTGAGTTTATTGGTACAAAGAAAGCGATGGTTCTAGTCCCACTCCTTCCGGGTTGGGGGTTGCATCCCGCTCATGGACTCACAACATTAATAAGAACTTACGTTATGCGATTAGAATGGAATTATGAGATCGAACCAATAATCATTAAACCAATGCAATGTCACAGTACAAGCAGATTTGCAGTTGCTTCAATATTACATTTCGGTTTAAAATTTGTTGATGATCAAGAGAAAGATGTCACACACACAAAGACACATATATATGTATATAATAATAATAAGCCGGCGAACCGATCCAATGCATATATAAAAAAGAAATGAGATAACTACGAGAAGAAAAAAAAACACTTGTCGTCTTAATGAGTGATGATGAAGGAATGCCGCAAATGTGTTTAGTTTAGATAGAATCACTTAACACCCTTTACTTACTTACTTACTGACTGGATAGTTGATACAATGATTAGAAGCATACCAACGGCACTTTCACCCAAAAATATTATATATTTGCAGATGATGATATTTGATGCCTTTTGTTTCGAGTCGAGTGTTTTAAGTTAAGTGCTAAGTTAAACTTAAGCATATGCACATAATTCAATTTTAGTTCGAATATCATCAGGCTTTGCTTGTTGCTAAATGTTATGTCGTACGAGAACTATGTTTGATTGATGTTTATTATAAATAAATAATTTACATTTTACTTATATTATATAAAGTGAAAAATAGGATTTATGTGCATACATATACATACAAGCACAAATATAGCACAGAGCTGAGGTTGACACTAACAATATAAGTATATAATGAAAAATATAACAACACAGGAATATGTTATGCTTTTAGGCACATAAACACATTAACATCTACATTGAAACGCTTCAACCCATACTAAGCAACGCGTATATGTGTGCAAACAAACATATGCTTATGATGCAATCTCGTGTAAGAAAAAACGGATAAGTCATCAGGATGTTAAGTGTTGCGTTCTGAGTTATGGCGCCAATGAGGATAAGTGTGTATATATATATATATATATATATATATATATATATATATATATATATATATACAACTATACATGCATACAGGAAAAACTTTGACAATAATGTTGCCTGAAAAGCAAAATAAATGACATAATCTACTCTTGAACCTACACTACACCGCACTAAATATTATAACGGGTAGGGTATGTATGCTTTTTTCCTTTAGACATAGAGGATAGGAGTCTGTTCACATACATGCACTCAGGCACAACGACAAAATAAAAAGAAATTTATATACAATTTTGCTTAAAACAATGCAAAAAATTTATAAACGGTTTGAGATGATATATCCCTAAGCAATTATTTGCCAAATGATTTTAGATAAAAAAAAAAATTATATATATATATATATATATATATGCATGTATATAAATAAATTAAATTCGATTATGTTGCTTTTTATGCTTAAAAAGCAAATAAGACAGACAAACAAGAATGGCTATGTATGCTTATCCAATATTTATATATATATATATATATATATATATATATATATATACATCAACATTTTTCTTATTTTTATAAACAATTTAATGTTAATTAGTTCGCTGCTAGTAAGGTAAAGTGTGTGCATTGAATGAATTGCTTTAGTAAACATCTTTAAAACGTATGCAGTTGAGAGAGAACCTTATAATGCTAATTAACATTTTTCATTATCCATATATATATAAAATGATACAGCATGACGATGTTTAACAAATGCTTGTAAATTATTCAAAATACGATAGTTGTGGATAACTTATCGTTTCAGTTGAGCAAATAAAGTGCTAAACAAACAAAATAATGTTAAACGTAACGTAAAGTCAAAATAAATCAATATTTACTGTGCCCGTGATGGGAAACTTCAATTCACTTCGAATAAATAATTATAATAAATCAAAGTAATGGGAACGAACGTAAAAGCATTACAACGGACTACTCACCCACTACTCGCTACATACAAAACCCAAGAAATTATATTCAGTTAAGTGAGACCTTTTTTATTGTTCCGCACTGAAAGCTGTAGTGTGACAAGCTAATACAGATTAAACATATGCATGCGTTCTGCATGATAATACCGTAGTATATATTCACCTACCGCCCCTAGCAAAAAAGAGATTGATGTTAAAGTTTGTTTTTCCTCCTAAAAAAACTTAAAGAAAAGGAAAGTAGTATCACCACCATTCGTTCTAGACGAGGGCGATTAACTTCAACGTTCCGGCGAGGATGATCAAAATACAGCCGGGCCCTTAATTGACCTAAACATCATATAAATTATGAGCTCTATTCGCTTTTGCGGATCCTATGTAAAAACTTTAACGCGATGAAGCTATTAAAAGACAACTCCTCGAGAACAAACCTGATGAAGCAGTCGTCTGACAATAACACATAATATTGTATATTATAACGGATAATATATTTATCTCTTTGTCGCACTTTTAATAGCCTTGAAAGATGGAGTGCTGCGATGAAAATTAATCCATTAATTTTCTGCCTGCTTAGTTATATTTAATTTGAATTACGAGTGAACCTTCCTTGGAGATGCTATTTTTTTGTTGTGACAAGTTTTTCTATGATAGTGTGTGAATTTAATTTCGCGATGCATAAATTATACTACGCTACCGTAAAAGATTGCGTACTCCTTCCTATGCCTCGTCTAAGAGATCATTTTGCTTAATCAAGAATACGATAAAAAAACCAGTAAGAAGGTTATATTCGGCAGGGGCCAAATCTCGCATACCCATCACTACGCTTATCGCATTCTACTCTCCAAGCTCTTTTATTTGATACCCATATCGTTCGTATTATTAAGAAAAAATGAATCCATCAGGTCGCGGTGTCCACCATATTCATTTTAGAATTAACCTATTTTTATGGATATCATACAACCTCGTTTGAGGAGCGTATAAATTAGGTTTAAACATTTTGTCTTGTTTGCCTTATGGGAAAAAAGCTTAAAACCTCAAAAAAGTGAAAAAATTAAATTGAATTACTCGTAACTTTGTGCGCGCACGGCCGATTGGTTCCATTTTTGGACCTAGAGAGTAAACTGTCTCATAAAGAAAATGTGAGAAATTTTAGCCTTCGAACTTTTATAAGTTCCGAGTAACGAGCAAAATCCAAAAATTTTTAAAAGGAAAAACTAAGTTGCGTTCAGTTTACGCTTCACTGCGCGCTTCCGCTTTGACCAATTTGGGCCATTCTCAACACCAACATGCGTGCGAACGTTTCTGTCATATTTAAAGACGATATTTTCATTTTTGCGACCAGGAGAGTGCCAACAACACACACCGCACAGACGGACAGACATGGGTAAATCAAGTCAGAATTTAACGCTGATCAAAAATATATATACTTTATAGGATGTCTGAAGCTTCCTTTTCGCTGTTGCATGCATTGTGGAAAAAAAAAACAAATGAGTCTACACCCATCTTACAATGGTGGCTAAAATAAAATAAAGCCATTTGTAAGATATTACCGTTACATATGTCGAAAGAGTAAAAAGCTAAATGTTAAGATACCTCCGTAACAAATGCAGTACAAAAATATTGTGAAATTATTACACAAGAAAAACTAATGGGTAGATTTTTAATTTGCAGACATTTGCTAATTGCCAGCTGATGCTTGAAATCGAACGAACACTAATCGTGATTTAAAAAAAAACACACACACACACAGACCGTTAAGTATTCTGTTAGAGCACTAAATAATCAAAGGGGCTCTTCAAGGCTTATTGCTATAAAAATGTGTCAAATTTAGTATAGAAAAAATGCAATCTGTAGCGGATATAAAAGACATGTGATATTATCAGATGGACTCCTCCTCGCTCCTATATTATACTAAGCATGACGGAGAAGTAATTTTCAAACTCCAATGAAATATTCTTAGACAATTTTTCGAATTCCAAGAAGAAATTTTTTTCCATAGCATTTTTAGTTGATTTGCTTGAACGATGGACATAGGGACATATGGATTTGATGTAAATTAGATAAACTTAAAAATTAAAGAAACATGATATCAGATAGATTTTTATTTACATAGAGTCAAGAAAAGACTTGTGGGTGCTTTTTTCACCATCGACTTGACCGAACGATCGATTTCACTCGCACGCAATTGCGATAAAATTTCCGGAATCGATCAATAGAATAGACGTCATCTTTCGTGCCATGACCATGCCCAACTATAAGCATCATCTGAATATTATTTGTTTTGCTCTCTCCAGAATATTCGTAACGTAAGCTGACAACTTCAAAAGAAGCCTGTGAAAATAGTTTTCTACAGTTCTTCAGCCAGGAAATCTCGAAGGTTTTAATGTAAGTAATGACATAATCACTTAATCCATCACGTACGAAAAGATTATCGATAAAAAATGTAATACCTTTGCTTGAATAAATTTCATTTAGAATGTAAGAAAATTGAGACTGAGTTTGGGTGAGAAAAGGCCACGAATTTTTGTCTCCATCGGCGATATTAATACCTAAGTGAATTTTATTTCTTTAATTTTCATTATTTCATTATTTTTACGAGTAATCGGGCACACGAAACGTGGAATTTCAATACGCTCCGATCAATCAGACAGAGTTAACGATTCGATGCGATCACGTTTAAGTAAAAGCCCGGTGTTTTCACAAACTAACTTTACCTGACGGGTGTTGAAGGGAAGGGTGAAGAACATTAGCCTTAGCCGACGGAGGTTTAGTCGATATCAATGAAATTATCGATAAGAACGCTAAGTGTGTGTACCTTCTCTACGAAGCTACCTGCCTAACATTACGATCATTCGGCCAGGCGGACGTTCAGCCAATTAATTGTATCAAGTAAATATATAGCCAAAACGGGATTATTCACTTCAAAGACAATTCATATAATGTTTTATGCATTTTCGGGTAAAAGAGATCAATAGCTTAAAAGAGAGACCGTTTATTTGGTGTAAAGAGCAAAGTGATAGAACGAACTATCAAACTCGAGAAGATTATTAAGCGTTAAATATGGTTTTAAAAAATATTAAGCAGAAAACACATGACAACACGGCCGCCATTCTCATGCTCTCTCTCTATCTCTCTCTCTCTCTTTTTTTTTTTCTAATTTAAAAAGCTTCGCGGACGAACCGTTTTTCATATCTAAAGAAGAAAAAACTTTTCATCTTTTTTAAGAAAGAGAAAATTGAGCAAATGTACAAAACAAGTAAAAACATTATAGTGGGCCAGGGCCTGCCATTAAATGCCCTGAAGCAGTTATTCGTATAGCGCAACTTTTCAAAATAAACCGTTATATGTGGAGTGATTGAAAGAGTGCTCCAGTCTGCTTTTAGATTAGACACAAGATGGGCAGACGAACAATTGGACAAACATTCTGCATTGATTGGCATAATAAATGGTGACTCCATCTCAAGTCCTTTTGAATGTTACATACATCCCCGTACCCTCTAGCGATGTAGAATATAAAGAGATCGAGTGAAAAGATTGAAAATTTGAAGACTTATTCCCAAAATTTCGCCTTTCGTGAGAAAAGCCTTTAAGCCCCGTTGTGTCGACATTCATTTTTTGCAATTACTTGCGGTAGAGATGAAAGTGTGTGACTCTATAGGTGAATTCATAAGTCAAGTCAGAAGATTTTATCCCGAAATGAAAGTTTACGAATCGGTCTCAACCTAATATCGGTTGACTCATCGGCCATTACAGTGACACTATACAAAGGTATTTTCTTTGGGAAATGCTTTTTTGTATATTTGTTAGTCTATTAGAGGAGTTAGAAATCAATGGGGAAAATATTAGCAAGGACAACGTGTGAGCAAGTCCGAAAATGCATGGAAACACAATTTATTCCAGATAATTACTTTGGAAGCCTTCTAAGCATCTCATCGATATGCCAAGCAAGAGAACAAATCTTCTCAAATGTTTACCCTAAGCTCCTTCCTTACATATCATGGCACAATTTCACGTTTGCTTTATTCTGCTTTAATAATATGTATGTATGTATGTATGTATGTATGTATGTATGTATGTATGTATGTATGTATGTATGTATGTATGTATAGATAGTTTATTAATGAACGGATGATAAGTTATTAAGTATTTCCTTTTAGTGGGCTTAGGGAAACTCAGCTATGCTATGTCTTAGGTGCTTATAGTTGAACGTATTGAAGTGTTGCACTATTTTGCGGTTTATTCTTGATTTCTTCTGGTAAAGAATCATTAATTTAGGTAAATAAATTAAGTCAGTACTTAAGTCGATCGGCACAATGAATTGCATCGCAGGTAAATGAGGAATAAAGAGATTACTAAAGTTTATTATACGAAATTAAAGGAAATGAACGGGCAATTATCGCAAATTATCGAATCTCCTTATGGATTTTGGTGTGCACGGGCGTGTGCGTGATGACCATAAAATGTTAATATTTCTGGGCGATTTCATTGTAACGATAATTTCTTTTCATATTCCATTCGATATCGTTACGTGAAGGTACAATTAACACGAATAGCAGACATGACTGTCGCTAAATTTACGATGGGATTTGTGTGGCCGGGGCGGGGCGGGGCGGGGGGTGCACGTGCAATGGACACAATAACATATATATTTAATTGTTGTTGTATTACGTACGGTCTGACAAATTGATTCACCTTTGGGACTTAATATAGTGCATATTAATGGCACAATAAATACACACACACACACACACACTCAATGCAAACAGCCATTGAGAAACTAATCGAAAAACACACAAATTAAATTCAAATATCATCTCGTACATACGTACATATATAGATATATATATATTTGATGTGTTTTGAAAAAGAAAGAAGAAGAAAAGAAAAATATGGGTGGCTTTTATTTATCTCTATAGTAATTTGAAGAGGACTCTTAAGAGCTGACCCCGGTTACGGTCAAGAACAAAAAAACAAAAAAACAAAAAAGAAAAATTGCTATCATCTTTGTCTAGTGTGCGTATATAATTTACACTGGATATTGTTGTTGTATTATCAAACGTTAGGAATCAGCTATTCATTGCAAATACCACACACATGTCGATGCATGTGTGTGTGCATGTAAGGTAATGTATAACATAGTTGTCGGCTGACAGACTGACTGACTAAACCTCCCACTTTGTTTGCATTGCCATTGCGGTTAAAAGCTTTTTAAGTGTTAATCCAAAGTTAGTAATATACAGGAACAAGCTCTGCGTGTAGTTACAAATGTGAGCATTTTGTAAGGATTATTTCAGGATTTGTTAGTATAATTCATTGCTTTGTATTTACCTTACAATTCACTTTAAGAGAGCGTCTGTACATACGTACGTGAATAAATAACAAAAAAAACTGAGTTATTCTTTGTTCTCTTTACCGTGAAAACTAAAACTCGAAAATTTTCAGTTCTCTTTCTTGCTTATTTGACTTGTTCGCCCCCTTTAAAATTTGTAGTCATTTTGGGCGCCTTTCGTCAAATTAAAGATCTTTACATTTTTAAATCACTTTACACCTTACTTACTATACTAAATCAAAATTTGATAACACAGTTCGTATACATTATGTTTATGACCGCATATGCGGGGGGCCTAGATACTCTATTGTTTAGTAACCTACTACCGGGATATTTTAAGCTTCTCGCAATTTTCCTTAACTATCGCATGACTCGCAACTCATCTTCGGCGCTATATGAACAATCGAACAACATTATAATTATAACGAATCATAATTCATATCTTTCAGTGCATTTACCCTTTAGATGCACACATTCCTTTCAACAAACTCCCAAATTATTTTTCATTGAAATTTTATGCGATTCGAAAATAAGCAAAGATCAAGGAAAGATCAAACTTTGCAAGTACGATTGCTTGCTGTCGAGTCTGCCGTCAATGCTGTCAATGCGAGTTTTGAAAATCCATTATTTCGTTTTACTTTTACTTAATGAGGTGTTTTTTTTCACGAAGTAATCACCCGTCGTGTCATCGCGTTTCTTCTCTTTTCTTCGTAATTCCTAACACTAAAAGTCTTATGCATTGATCGAACTGTGTGCAAATAAGGGATAACTGATAATAAACAATTAATAAAAGTGTTCGTAAAATCAAGTAACTTATGACATACCTAGAATCTAACGTCAGCTCTTCAATAAAATTTTTGATTTATTTAAAAAAAATTCATTGTCAGTTTTTATAATATTTTTAAAAAAAAAAAAAACAAAAAGAAAACTAAAAGACATGTTTGCGCGAATTCCCGTTGGCGATAACGCAATTTCTCTTTCAGACTCATAAACAGTAACGACGTAACAACAAATGGGATCCTAAATGTTGGCAGCGACAGAAGAAACATCTCAGCGATTCATCGAAATTAATCGTTTATCGGCTTTACATTTAGAAAATGACAAAACTCAAATTGGAAACCAAGAGCAAACGAGGCGAGATCTCAATCAGCTTTTAAATGCGGCACGCAAAGAGAACAATTGTTTAGAGGAGAAATTAGCTGGACTACAAGAGCAATTATCCCGTAGCCAGGACGAAATTCGGCATCTAAAAGATCAACAAGCAAATGTCAACAAACAGCCAAAAATTTCCGGAAATAATGCGAAATGAATGGCAACCGGTATCGTTCAATATCGTGTAGAGCAATTCGAACAAAACCAATTTTCGCACTGCCGAACTGCGAATGGAATGTAAACGTCAGCGCGAGGATAAAACGCAATTGCAAACCTTATTGACCGAGACATAGACACGATTAAGCGAAGCCGAATGTAAACTTCGTGAAACACAAAAGCGATTGCATTAATGCATTGGGTTAATGCCTTACAAACCGCAACTAAAGGACCATTGCGAGAACGACAGCAGCAGCAGTCAGCCAAAGCTATGCTTAGCGGTAAACGCAAGGATCCGTTAAGTATGTTGGTCGAAGCTTGTGGCTCCACATGTAATGCATTGTTAAAGTGGTGTCAAGATAAGACCGTAGGAGATGAGAACATCGATCCCAGCAGTTTCAGTTCATCGTGGAACGATGGTTTAGCACTTTGTGCTATTTTACATTCCTATCTGCCAGATCCCATTCCCTACGATACCCTAAGTCCGGCCAACAAAAGGCGTAATTTTTGTTTGGCATTTGCAGCAGCGGAATCGATGAGCATATCCGCGACTTTGACTATTGATAACATGTGTCCCGACTGGACACAGGTGATTTCGTACGTGAGAGCTATATACAAGCATTTCGAGACTTAAAACCGAACTAACTTTCTTTCTCTTCTTGATATTTTTGCGTTTGATTTCTTTTACGATTTATTTTATTTTTAGTTCAGCTCCCCAGTTAAGTCTTTTAATAAATTTTAACTTTACGATTTTCAGTCATTTTAAATATCGAAAATGGAAATGCTTTGAGATATATGGGCGTGCAAGCATAGACTCTTACCCCATTTGAGTAGCCTCACAAAATGGCATCATTCCATTATATCGTTAAAAGTTGTTTGTTAGGTTTAATTTTTGTGACAGACTTTGATCGAATAAATTCCATAGCGTCCTTTAAGTTCACCATGTAAAAGGACTGTTTTTAAGTCAAACTGGATATCCTCTATGAATACCTGCACTTTTATCGAAGCTATCGGTGTGTTCGTGGATGTATACCCCAGTAGTCTTCCAATAGTCAATGCCCAGTAGTCTTTATAAAAATCCTTTCAACTACTAATCAGTCATCAGTTATATACGTGAGTTAGAATTTCGTATAAAAAGGGGAAATTTTCATAAACGAACAAACAAACTATTAAGTACGATATTCTTCAGATTTGATCTCCTGAATTTTATGTGCTTCGTTAAAAGCTATCGAAAATGAAAGACTTTGTCGTTGCAATTCGGGAAAAAGAAAAATTATTATTAAGTTGCGTCGGAAGGATACAAATGTTTTCTACGTAAACTCGAAGACAAGGTAATCTATAGCTTCTCTCCCATTGGCCGCAGAGCTGGGCGAGACCCATTCAAGCCCACTGGAACTAAATGGTGAACGATTGTTGACATACACGTGGGACTGTATATGTTAAGAAAGCTATTTTTGGACGGACGAGCAGAACGATACTTCGGCCAAAATTGCTTATCCGCAAGCATTTGTTAATTGCCAAAACCCATATCAGTGGCGAGGTAGTTTTTAAGAAAACGCACATAGCCACACGAATTAGCAAAATTAGACGAGTGGGCAGAATCGTACAAAAGCTGCGTAAGTGCGCAATGCAAAACTACGTTTCGAGAGCCAGTGAACGTGGTAAGGATAATATAATGATGTCAGGTGCATTTTATACCCTACACCACCCACAGAATATGTTAAGTTAGCGCGGACGTATGTAACACATAGAAGGGCTTAAAATCGACCGACGTCTTATACCGATATTCTGATATTCGGATACCGATCGATTCAGAATCATTTCCTTAATCGATCTAACCTTGTCTGTCCGTCTGATGTTTGTCCAAGGTAACAATTTATGAGATATTTTGATGAAATTCTTGGACACGTTGGAGAATCGGCAGGATTAGAGAGCAAATTTGTCAAATTTCAAAAACTCCACTGCAACCAGATGCAACCAGATTTCACATTAGTAATGAAAATGCTCGGCAAAAGCTAAAAAAAATTGTTTCTTGAAATAAAGAACAAGTAAAACAATTCGGAAAGCAAGCACGTGTTCACAGTTTTTATCACATAAGCATGTGAGCATTGTGGGCGTGTGCTTTGACTCGTTTGATTCATTTTCAATTCCTTTTGCAAATTTCGCGAATGAGGAAATATTTACCACACATACTACTCTGTTAGACAGACAGATAGATGGACAGACAAATACATGGGCATGCTTAGGTTCATTCCGAACTTGAAACTGGCCAAGAATTTATATGCTTTATGGGATTTTTGAAGCTTGTTTGCTTTTGCTTCTACGTGTAATAAAAATATTAAAAATAAAAATGTATTTTGACAAACAATAATTTTCGACAAATCGAGTCAATTTTTCCTATATTCACTACTACTCTACACTACAATCTCGTTCATAGAATATACGTTCAAGTTTTTGTAGATTTATCTGCTATAGTTTATGAGTAATGAGTAAAAAAAACAAGTTTTTTTTTTTTTAGTTTTGAAAAACGGAGATGTTCTGACTTTACGTATTACTTTAGGCGTGTCCTTTGATCGATTTTCGAACATTTTTAGCATCAATCTTTCTGCCGAACTTGAAGTCGATAGCTTCATATTTGCGTCCAGGAGAATATTTACAAAAAACATTACACAGCGAACAGGCGGATCGATTCAGAATTTGTGCGCTGATCAAGAATATATATGTACGTTATTAGATGTCTAAAGCTTCCTTCCTTCTGGGTATTGCAAACGTGTTGATATCCTTCGGTGATGGATGTGAAAATTGTTGGAATTTCTTTTTTTTAACTTCGTAAGAAATCTTTGTATTTTTATTCTCATATAGTACGTATGTTATTTATATATACACGGATGTATATTACCTTTTAAATAGTAACGATTACCCGATTCCTTATCTTCTTCCTATCACTTCCTATTATATATTTTTACTTTCTATCTTTCATCCTTAAACTATAGATGCTACCCGTTAGCGATAATTGGACTGACACGCCTGAATTTGGATGCCAATGGGAGGGAGTATATTGCGTAGTTTTGTTTATTACTAATATTGAAAGCAAATTTTTTATAATCTTTCTGAACTGTTGCCAATTATGACGATTGCCAGAAGTTCACGGTTGTTTGTGATTTATTTTTTGTTTTTTTTTGTTTCGTATCCTTGTTGTTGCTCTCTTATCGAGATATGATTGGCATACTTAATTGGGCCGTACGTTTGCAAAGCCCAGAAATACGCATCACAAACTAAAGTAAGGTAAACACACATATATATTTCAAATCAGAATAGGATTCTAATTGGATATAAATCGATCTGCCTTACAATTACTAAGGAATTTCTTGTTTGATATTTAAAGAGGAATCAATGGAATAACACGCCCATTTTTAATAAAATTATTTACAATTCAAATGAATTTTTACTAAGGCGATGTAAATCAACGATTCGTCTTTTGGCGTACGAGACTTTTTGGCTTGTTTTGCGTTTTTCGTTTTTGTTGTTATTGCTGCCACTTAAGTGACAAAAAGAAAGTGAAAATATTACATTCGTACACAAACACACACACACACGCAGAGAAAGAGAGAGCGAGAGAGAGAGAGAGTGACGCACACATACATAGTAAATGTACGAAAATTGATGGCAAAGTAGAATTTTAACTGCAGCAATACACAACCGGTCAACCCAAATGAATAAAAAAGTTCACAAACAAACAAAAACGAAAATGTCACGAAATAGCAAAAACAAGCCAGACTTGATTGTTTATCGTATGGCATTGTTTACTTATGTTATACCCAAACACATAAATATGCATGTAACGTTGTGGACAGGATGTTTTCAAAGTTTCGGTTTCTATTTTTATGTCTCTTCCTTTCCAATTGCAGTACATTTTGTGAAGTGAAACTGTCAAAATAAGTTCCAGTTAGATATGTTATGGCGCCACATATAATGGCAATAATGCCAGTAACGTTATGATGCTTTGCGGTAATGTTCGTATTAATTTCTAAATAAAACTCAACATACGTTCGTACGTGTGTAGACGAAAGTGCAAAAATATCAGAAAGCCAACTGACACATGAAGATTACAAAAATACTCAACTCTCTTAAATAACATGATAAATACGACTTCGAATTGCACGAGGCTCGAACAAAGATTAAATATCGGATATCGGAACAGGGCTATGGCGGATTGTGTGTTTATATAATTGAGCTTGCAATTTATTTCTACAAGCAGTGCGATTTATTGACTGAGTAGGCAAAAACGCCAAGAAACATGGCCGGCAAAATTAGTTTATTTGCTTAAATGGGAGCCGTTGAAAATGGCCTTTCTACTCTGAAGACCTGTAAAATTTCAGGGCCAGATGGCCATTTCCAGCATTGTTGATAAGAAGTGTACTACCGCCCACGCCAGATGATTGCGCAATCTTCTCAGCTAGCCTGCAGGAAGACGGCCAATGTTCAATTGATAAGCAAGACGAGTGATTTTACCACTCCTGCAAAATTATCGCCCATTCAATCTTAATTACCGCCTGACAAGATGGAAGACCTAACAATGGAACGACCTAAGTCACGATTAAATGCCTTTTGGCAAAAATTTGTTCATAGATGACTTAATCCAATTCAGCCCACAAGAAATCGAGTTATTCATTATTTCGGCGGAAGTTGACTTGGGCATGATGCTTCTGCCACCAAGCCGATTTCATTTGATGCCCATAACAATTTCTCGCGACTTATATCGAGTTTTTTGAATAACTATTCAGTAAGAGCCGCAGCGGACGGATGTGCCTTAAATGAGTTTTTCATAGACCCCTGTTCTTTCCTCCCTCTCCATCTGGTGCCAGTTACCAACTTCCGCTGCGTAGCGGAAAGCTTTGTTTACTCATTTGCAGACGATAGCACTTTATGTCACTCGTTCTCTTTCAACGCTATGCAGGAGCCCCCTTCAAAATGTAAAAATGTGCTCAGGTAATTAAAGAATACTTATCTCATCGGTTAGAGGATGGGGTCAATCAAGAACAATTGACAGCTCATGATGTTCAAAGAATAATAATGCAAGATAACATTCCTTACATAAGACGTGTAAGCGGCCGAAGGCGTACGTCTTTTAAAATGGAACAAAAAATACTTCCCGGACTGGCTCGTTTACCGTACAACACATTACTGCGAGTCCCCTTTTTCCACTGTTCCGCTTATGTTTTCATTTTCAAATCAAGGGTGTGAAGTTATATTTAAATATAACTAGCAAAGACACAAACAAAAATTTCTTTACAGAGCTCTGTTAAGGCCTTAACAGAATTCTATAAAACGAAGTCTCCAAGGGATTTAAGTCAAAATTCAGTTAAAATAAAACTTTTGGAAAATTTTTTTACAAAATATAATAAACAAAACATGC
>KK499805.1:1523477-1553374 GCA_000688715.1 Glossina pallidipes | reverse complement strand
GCATGTTTTGTTTATTATATTTTGTAAAAAAATTCCCCAGAAGTTTTATTTTAACGGAATTTTGACTTAAATCCCTCCGAGACTTCGTTTTATAGAATTCTGTTAAGCGCTTAACAGAGCTCTGTATAGCAATTTTGGTTTGTGTCTTTGCTAGTTATATTTAAATATAACTTCACACCCTTTTTCAAATCGATCATACGCAAATATTCATACTTATTAATATACTATAGGCGCGTGTGTCCTAAAGGACTGGTCGAATAAAAAGATACATAAATGTTGTAGATATTCCGAATATATTCGTGGAATTGTAATCAAATTACTTTAAGCGCAATTCCACCACTACACCCATACAAGTATTCGAAATCATTAAACTATTCTATGGTGCAAGCATTGCAACAGATTAGAGATACAACGGAATCTTCTTCATAATTGAATTTTGAAACTTGAAAGGCCTTCTTCGTCCTACCATCTTTTTCAAATATCTTTGCTACTTTTAATTTTGATCCTATTGCCTTCGGATTTTAATTGCCTAATAAAATCCTGTAAATGCTAAACGACACCATTTTTTCGAAAAAAAAAACCCACAATGCTTATTAGACTTTGAGTCATAGAATAGTTTACGATATTTGTATTTCGAAAAATTTGCGAGTTCGATACGGCAAAGTGAGATAAAAGAAAAAAAGATTATCTTTCGAAAGCTGCGGAAACTCTGAAAAAAGCTCTTTTAAAATTTGCGCATTCCTATGTAAGAATTCAAATATTTATGAATCCTCCCCTACACGCCTTGTGGTATAAAAGTATATTAAGTTTGTGCAGATGTATGCAACACCCAGAAGGACTTAGGATCGATCCACCTTTTATTGAACCGATTGACTCAGACGTACTTTTTTGTTTGCCTGTCCGTCTGTCCGTCTTGTTTTCCTGTATCCAATCTACTGCCTGCAATATTTTAAAATATTTTAACAGAAATTGCTACACTGCTACTGAGTGCTACTAATGCAATTTGACCCAAACACGCTAGTTAATGAAAGTAGTCCGGATCGCACCACTTTTTCAACCCTTTCCAATGTAAGGCCTTATCGTGAAAAATCATTATATGAATGATTGTCTTAAATGGAATGGTGTAGGGTATTTGGTATAATAATGGGTCGTGTCCCACTAATGTCTTTTTGTTTACTTTAAATAATAAATTTAGAAAAATTATCCAACTTTTTAGTGAATTCGAGATGACCTTTAAAACGAAGGAGACGAAGCGAGAGCTTTGAGTAACATTTTGAAAAGTATGCCATTCAATTAATTACTTATTTTCAGTAGTTTCTTCAAAATGATGAATGAATGAAGAAATTTATCCTCATTCTATGGGAGAATATGATTACACTACGTTTCTTACATCATTTCTAGTACCCAGGAGTGGGTAAATCGATCAGTGTTTTTTTTTTTTTTTTGAAAATTTAAGCCGATAAAGCCATGTGTGTCATTCCGTCTGTGCTTGATCGATCTACTGTTGAATCGTCCACAAAAATTGATTGATTGACGGTAAACTGGGCACTTTCAGCATTTTCCAATCCAATCTAAAAACCCAAAAACCCAAAAAAAAAATAAAAAAATGAAAATTAAATTTCATGGAAAGAAAAAGTATCGCAGTATAAATCAAACCAATTGAACAAAACGAATGTATTTAAGTTCGTCGTCGCCAAGAATTTATGAGGAATTATTTTTGATGAATTAATTCGCGATGATTTTTGATAAATTACGAGAAAATTGTTCGCTCTGTGTGTAATCTACCAACAAAGAAATTAAATTAATTACAACTTATTTATTATTATTATTATTGTTATTATTGTATTAATTAATAATGTAAAAATTTAATTATTGTTACTTTGAAAAGCATTTTGCGTTCTTACGCTAAAAGATCTATAAGTGAATCGACTGAATGTAATAAGTAAAAGGAAGCGTTCATGCAATCCCGTCAAGTAATGGAATCGATACTAATTGCATTACATATCCTAATTGTTGAATTACATTTATTTCGCCATAACAGCATGCTCTTGCGTATCTATCTATCTATCTATCTATCTATCTATCTATCTATGCATTGTTACATTATTATATTTGCAATTGCAGCTATTGCTGTCCTTTGTATTGAACGTATTGTTGTGTTGTTTGTGTCTGCTGGTGAAGCTTTGCAATTTGCTCTATACACGTATTTCACTGTTCTTATAATAGACAGAGCATGGCCAGATAGTATATGTTCAGTAATTTTTCTTCTCTTCTTTTTGTTTTATGCAATAAAACGGATATTTTTACATAAAAAGAGTTAGTTTTTAATTACCTCCATATATACACATATATGCATATATATATATATACATATATATGTATATATTTTATATATTGTTGCAATTCTCTGGCATCTTGATGAATCGAGACTTTTTCGTCCAAGTGCGTTATCGGCAAAGAGCAAAGTCAAGTGCGATTTCGTCAAGCTTGACTCATAATGGCTTTTTAAATAATGCCATTGTCAGCGATAAATTCTTATACCCTACAACACTTATGGTAAGGGAATGTCAATATTTTCACTGTGCTATAAAAATTTTAAGTTCGTGATGTTGTGTTAGGTCTACAAATAACTTCATCCGGTTAAAATTGCTTACTTCATAAAACGTACCTGGGCAGTTTACATTTTTCATGAAATTTCAAGTCAGTACAAGTTGCCAGGTCAGCGGATAATAAAATTTAAGGAGATAGATGCCATTCATTAAGGATTCATTGAGCTATAAAACCCTGCTTTTTTGCTAATTTGCAGACGATACCCACCTTAAAAACAAGCCAGAAAATAATTTTCACTTTAGGCTGACAAATTTTACCACATCCGCTATATTCTCGAGACTTGTTTCCTTCCGTTACGGATCGATGCAGTCAAATTTAGCAAAGAAGATATTCAAAGATTGGTCGATGATTATTTCACCTCCATGCCATGAAGTTTCTACCGCGGGAATATCCCTGAGCTATCCGATAAACGGCAACAGCCCAAAGATAATGATGGCGCATATTTCCACTGTTAAATTTTGTAACAAAAGTATATTTTAAACACAGCAAGAATTTGTTTGTACACCTATTGTGTATGCATATATTTTTTTAATAAAACCAATCACTCAGGGCACATCCCCTGAAAGAACTTGGGAAAGAGGTAAATGTTGTACCTTTACCGAGCAGGTAGTAGTAGGTGAGCGAGTAGGCATCTTAGCTGCGATCAAAGTAAACTTTATGGCGAAATTAAGATATGAATCCGCAAACACTAACATGATAGTCGCGATTCTTGCTCCTGCTAAGCTATTTATGTGATTAATATATAACATGATCATGAAGGAACTACATCCATCTTTCATTGTACTGGTCGCTTGAAAATCATTTTGCCCGTCTGATGTGTGTGCATGCAATTTGATCTCTATTTGTGGTAATATTTTAATGAAAGTTGGTACCGGGAACCTATTGAAACTCGATATCGAAATTGTTTGTTTCGAAAAAGTTCCTAACAAAAGCCGCTTAATACTATTTCGCCCTATGAAAGTGGTATGAAAAATTTTAGTCAAATGATGCAATATTTTGAACCCTCTTTCATGGAACCGTGCGAATGCCGCAATGGAACTCTTTATACGACAGTATAGTTTAAATTTTAATTAATTTGCGATGAAAATTGATTTTCACGTTACGTTATTTGACTTGAAACTAATTTAGATCGAACTTGTTGCTGTCATGTAGACCCCATTTTTAAATTATAGGAGTTATTATCACAAGCGAACCAAAGTCTAATATCTAATGTCTAATGTCAAATGTTTTATAATAAAAATAGGAAAAGCATAATAAAGTCGTTAACAGGAAAATTAATTAGATTCGCTCGAGTACAACGTTTTAATTTGTTTATTAGAATTTGTTGCTTTTTTTCTACATATACATCATTTGGTGTATTACATATCGTAAATATTGATTTGTTGTATCTGTAGATGTAATAACTATGTCAGTGTCCAGGTACTTTGAAAATGTTTATCTTCGTTTCTATTATGTTATACGTACTTTTGTAGACGGTATGCCTTGTACGTTTATTGTCTCTTATAACAGTAATTTATATGTATGTATGTATGTTGCGACATATTTTTGTTTAAACGGCGATGTCATACACATTATAAACTATGCCAACGTTAAAGGCTTAATATAGGATCCTTTCATGCCCTTCTCGCCGCTTGGACAATGCTTCATTAAATGTATGTTCTTTAATATGGAACACGCCCATTCAATAGAAACAATTAAGAAAATTATATTGAGCAGCAGTGGCTGAATATTTTCTGTTTAACACTCTTATCGAAAACGAGTTTAATACAAAAAACGCATAGACGTGTGGGCGATTATTTTTATTTTGTTTCTTTTTCACAACTACTATGAGATTACTTTCAGAATATATGAGAAGAGCTTTTATCGTTCTTAACCGCAAGCAATGAGAAAAACAAGCTCAATTTCTTTTACTTTTAAAAACACACTTTATGTTACACTGTATACCGTAAGCATGTTCTTCGATCGATGCGATCCATCAACGTGTCTGCATACAAATCTAATGTTTTCGAGCAAGTCGTCAAACACGAAAATGTTTACCGCAGGCATTAGGCAAAGGAAAAAGCGAGGAAAGGGCTAAAAAAAAGAAGAAACAAGTACGACAGTTATATACGACGGCGGCCGAATCTGGCATACCCATCACTATGCTTATCGCATTCTACTCTCCAGGCTCTTTTATTTGATACCCATATCGCTGGTATTATTAAGAAAAAATTAATCCACCAGGTCGCGGTGTTCATCATATTCATTTTAAAATTAATCCATTTTTAGGCAGATAAAATATCTTCATTTGAGGAGTGTACAAAATGGTTGCAAACATTCGGTCTTATTAGACCTATGATAAATAAGCATTAAATCTCAAAAAAATTAACCGTTATTACTCGTAACTTTGTGCGGGTACGGCTGATTGGTTCCATTTTTGGACCTAAAAAGTAGAGTGTCTCGTAAAGCAAATGCGGAAAGTTTCAGCATTCTAACTTTAATAATTTCTGAATAAACCGCAAAAACCCAAAAATTTTTATTCGAAAAAAGCTGCATTCAATTTACGCTCCACCGCACGCTTCTGCTCTAACCAATTTGGCCCATTTTCAATGCCAACCTGCGTGCAGAAACTTTTAATGTTTCTACTAAATTTGAAGATGATATCTTCATTTTTGCGACCAGGAGGGTGTTAACAACACACACCACACAGACGGACAGACTTGAGTAAATCACGCTGATCAAGAATATATACCCTTTATAGGGTCTCTGAAACTTCCTTTCGGACGTTACATATATTATGGAAAAAAACAAAATGAGTCCATCCCCATCTTACAGCGGTGGGCATAGAAAAATATAGCTAAATGAAGAATGTATATGTATTATTGTAGGGTGTCTGAGGTATTCTTCTGGGCGAAGGTTTTGTTAAAACGTTTTAAAAATGCCAAAAACAAACAAATAGTAGATGATAGAAAGGCTTTTCGCATAAGCTGAGCATAGTATTAGTCTTACGTTCTTGCCAATAGCGTTACATATTTTAAAAATCAAATGAAATTAAATCTCAAGATATATAGATACAGATTGCAAAGAGATTAGTTCTCGTCACTGATTAAAGCCCTGTAACGCTATCCGCCAAATAGAGGTTTTTGTGTTTTTTTGTCAAAGAACCTCAAACCTTGACAAACCTTGCTCACAGAGAAAGTAACGTCAGTCTTCCGAAAAACTGGTCAGAATTAATTTCTACATTTTTTCTAAGTTCTGATATATTTATATGTATAGACGCAAACATAGGTAGATGTGTACATTTTGTTCAGATGTATACGCATGTACGCCAAATTATTTCATCGTTCAAGTATTTATATATATATATATATACTTGTCGATTTGATATATTTCTTAAGCATTTTCTAATTACGTGAACAGTTGTAGGAAATATCGTCAACGATAATAAGAAAATTCTTAGAACACTTGATAGTTAAATGAATGAATATATGAACAAAACATTGGCGTCGTCGAATTCGTTTCACTTTTTTTTTTTTATTTAACTATAATTGTCTATATGTGCTTGAGCTTGGAATTTCCGGGTGTGATAGGAGTGAGTCGCTAAATATTTTGCTTAATCTGTCAGTTGATCGATTGGCATCAATTTTTTCTGGCCTTAGGATGTGTTTCTATCAAGGTTTAAATAAAATACCTTTTATGAGCTTTAAATAGCATCTTTTGGTATATTGTGAGTCGGTCTTTTTCACTCAAATTTTAGATGACCATAAAAACGATTGCATTACGTTAAAGACCCCTACCTACTATTAAACTTAAAGTTATTTACTTCTATGTATTGTGGGCGTGGTTGTCACGAAAATACTTTTCATCTCAATTTCTCAAAAGCATAAGCCGAAGTTATGTACAGTTTACGTTTATGTATATATATACTTTAAGGGATATGCAAGGCATGGCTATTTTTCGATGAGGAAAATGTAACGAAAACATCAGTAAACTATAATCGCTGTAGCTCACCGAGTCGCTCAAGCTCACCGTTTCAAGCAGCGAATGCATGGAAGCCGTTAATATATCTGCTATGGTTGTTAAGAAATGACGAGAAATTTTTCGTCAAAAAAAAAATAAAAATTCGCGTTTCGAATGTCAGTGCAAATTGATCTGCTTGCTGAGCCTCTTTCAAAATTCAGCAAATCCACAACGGATGATTCATTGTGCTTGTGTAGAAGAGATGCAATGAGAATACAAAATTCTTCCCCTGAATCTTAATAAAATTGGGTATACACACACACACATATATATATATATATATATATATATATATATATATACATTTTTTTTATTTTTTTTTTTATCAAGTCCACTACATAGCTATAATCATTCTATAAGAAGTACTTTTTTTCTATTACGAAATCGTCTTGTGTTGAATTGGGAGAAATGGATCAATATCTGACCAATGTCATTCGGTTTCGGAGTCTTTTGAATTTGTTGAAAATTAGTTTCGGCAAATTTGTAAAATACATAAAATTTGTTAAATTCCGCTTGGAAAAGTAAATCACGTTTGTAAATGAATTGAAAATGTCAGGAACGTGTGGAAGTGGAACTAACGACGAATTAACGAATCAACAAAAATGATTATAAATAAAAGTGAAATGTTTATACAAAACTATGAGTGAGAAGCAAAAGTTAATCCCACCACTTAAGTAGCAGATGTTAAAGATCAAAAAGAACGATTCATTCCTTATCGGAGAATGAGACAACGGAGAATGAGACAAATCTATATAATAACGTTTGTAGGTGTATTGCAAAGAATGATATCAGGGGATTCAAAGATTCACCCTAAGACGACTTACATCAAGTTCAGGAGTCTTCTTAGTGATATAAATTCAGAAAGGCCGACTTCACATAGTCGCTTGAATCGTCGTAAAATTGCTTATAAAGAACACGGAGAGGAGAAAAGAGTTCGTAATTACTCCTACACCGCGACAACCGAAGAGAATTGCAATTTTTTGAGACTCTTATGGGAATATTAAAATCAAGTCTACGAAGAAAGACTTTGGATGATGAGATATCCTCTTAAATAAGTTTCAGTAAAAACTCTACTCCAAGAACCTGATTTCTGCATTCATGTATTGATAAATGGATCAAATGGAGCTAATGTTGTCTTATTATACCATCATAGTCCTCTCAACAGAAATTATTTCTGAATGCCTTCAAGCATATCAATGTAAAAATTGTAGCTGGAAGACTAAATGACTGACGCATATTCAACTGCCGGCCTTTTCAAAGCCGTGTAGAGACCTTTCGTAACATACGGGTAATCAAAGTCCTTTGATCACTTTGAAACCAAGTGCAACCGATTTCACATGGATTCCAAAGACTCCATCCATCCAACTTATACTCAAAATTGATATTGATACGGGAGGCCCGACATAGAACTGCATTTTTTTTTTATGTTCAACGACATAGCATTTATCTTACCCCATTTCGACAGTAAATCGGACTCCAGGAGAGGGAAACTTTCGAAATTTGGTAACGCATTAATAGTTTCGAATATTGAGTTGTGTTAGGCAAAAGAACAACGGGCCTAGCCAATTGGCTGCCCTGCGGAACTCCCTGATTTCATCGTTATATGCTCAAACATGTACGATCCATAAGATAAGAACGAAACCAAGTCACAGGGCCAAACCTGAAACCAGGGCCAAACCTAAAACCAATTTTTTGTCAACTTAGAAATTAGTAACTCATGGCGCGCTTACTAAGGTTAGTGTAACAACACGTGGCAACACGTGGCAACACGTGGCAACACGTGGATTGTAAGCGATTAGTAATAGTAGATTTGCCGTTCACAGAGCCATGTTGGCTCCAATGAGACAACTGCTTTAATATTGTAGCCCCAATCTCTCTCTTTGCGACTAGTTCTTCCAACAATTTAGGCAAAGCGGACAGCTTAAGCAAAGCCTCTGTATTTTCAATTGATCGCCTACTGTTTGCATCACGATAATAAAAAATGCAGCTGATACCGTTTCGCATGCAACATATTCACCTGCTACGGTTCTATTGAAGCGAATTCTTGTGGCTCTTACATGGCTCTACAAGGATTATAGCATTATTTTGATATGATGAGATCGATCATAACATTCCTCTGAACTGGATTTTGGAAAAGTAGATGAAAAATCGATGAGCCAAACCCCAAACTTTGTATCACAATTTTTGTGCGTTTCCCAAAACGATTACAACGAACGACCGATTCTGACGCATATAGCTAAACCAATTGCTGCTATTATTACAAATTGAAAGCATCTGTTTGTATGCATACATTGGAAAATCTCTGATACAAGCAAACGTGCAAACGACAAAGTTGACAGTGCATTCATTACACGTCGACATTGAGTTTGAAAAAACATTTTTATGCGACTAATTTTGTTTGCTGCGTCTCTCTGACGTATTCAACGTAAATTCTATCCTCCAATGCTCTACGCTTTTTTTTTTTTCGTTTTAGCAAAACAAACTGCGTGACTAAATTAAATTAGAACATGCGTAGCGAGCGAAGTGCTCGCAAAATACTCTTAAACATTGAAATGTTTGTTGATCATAACGGATAAAGTTGCGTGAGACTTTTGTATAAGCATAAGAGAAAAACCCATATTGTTATGCCTACGTAGCAAACGCATTTGTTAATTTTTTTGCCATTGATTTTGCATTCAAATTGCATTAAGAGAAATCCTAAACATATATATCTATATCTATATATACATATATATATATATATATCTTCTTGATCAGTGTAAGTTTCAGCTTTCATCTCATCCGACTTAAACGCTGCAAACTTGGTGGACTGCGGATGAAAATTGACAGAGTGAGTTTCTGAATTGACTAAAACAATTATTTATTAATTCCGTTTAATTATATAACGTATTAACTAAATCAATGTTCGCCTTAAGTAAGAAAAGTAATAAAATATTCTTAATAGATTCAAATTATGCTTGCAATAGCAGTGTTTTTTCTCTTCACATCTCGTTACAAACAAATTTCAATACGAATAGTTTCGCTTATCGTTAAATTCAAACTTAGCGAGATTTGGCAAATGACAGGCTTGTCATGTCATAGATCTTACCACTAATCAAAAATGTGAAATTAAAACACATACAACAGGAAGTGCTCGTATGCAAACGAATTTTGCAATTATAAATGCACATGCTTGTGTATGTATGTATGTATAATACATACACACATTGTATAAATAAATATTTATTATTATGCACGTAATGAGTTAAATGAATTGATATCACATTTTATTGTTTTAATTTATTATACGTATTACACTTTATACATATATATACATATACATATATATATATATATATATATATATATATATATATATATATATATATATATATATATATATATTATTGCTTTTAAAACGCCCTCTTTTAGCGCGCACACACACGCACACACACACATACCATACACATACACACATATATATATAAATCCACACATAGACACACGCGCACATCACCATACAGCTACTTTCGCTACGTGTGGCATACAATTTGCGAGATTCACGGAAATTTCATTTAAAAACCGTTAATAAATAAATGAAGCCGCTCTTATCGAGCAACATCGGCGAGACCTTACAAATCAGCAAAGTCATTTTTTTCGCTTCGCAATTTCGGGACTTAACATCCATCCATTCCGTTCCATAATGAGGCTGACAACGCATGAAATGAGAATAACTAGAATAAGAATAAACATCGTTTTCTCTTATGACTAGTGACTAATCACAACGCCAGGTTATTCACATTTCAATCTAATCTTTTTCTCATGTGGTCGCTTGTTTGTTCGTCTCGTATTGTCGCTTATATTTCGATCAACTGAATTTGCGTTCGAAATATTAGCGTAAACTTTAACAAACCAACATGACGTTATAGTCGAGCAAGGTTAATAAATAAATACGCTACGTCGCCCCTGCCCAATTCAACTTTCCACCAATGTTCTTCTTCAACAAAGGACTGACCATCAAAATATAACAAATAAGAAAATTATATGCGCTCGTCAACGAATCTTTTATACCCGTTATCGTGATCCAAAAAAAAAAAAAAAAGAAAACAGAAAAGAACTAAATTTTGCCATACTTTATGATATGATTGGGTGGGTGCGGTTGATTTCTTACATTTTCAGAATAAAAGTGGAAATTTATTTCATCTATGTTTTGCACTTTAGGAGTGACAAGCAAACAACGCGAAAAACAAAAATGCTAAAAGTTTTAGTTATACAGGGGCTTGGGCATGTTCCAGGTGTGTTCTTTGTTAAATCGGATGTTCGGATGCTGCGTAGTCTAGTGTGTTCTCAGGAAGTGTGCATTCTGTTGCAATTACAATTTGCAAGAGATGGGAATATGCGAACAACGCAAAAACGTTTATCATAATTAATGCTTTGCCATGGGAACACCCCATGTTCATTTGCTTGTTTGCAATCAGAAAGACGAAGTCATGACTTTCTTATCGAAATTTGCATACGATTACGGGGCAACGTTACAATTGCTATAGCCATTCTACTAAATGAAATTAACTGAAAGAAGAAGAAACAAGTCAAGGATAAATAGAAGAACTAAGTCCGCATTTCTAAGACATAAGAAAACCGAAGTTCGTTGAGGGATATCTTATGCTAATATTTAAGAGCGAAGAAAGCTGCAAAAATTTTGAAAAGAAATTTTGTTTTCATCGCTACGAGTTCCAAGTAAGTAACACGACATTGAAAGAAACGCATGAGTTACTTTTGGCTGAAAGCCATCACTAATTAACTCCAACTCAATAGATTTTATAGGTAATATGTTTATTAATAATATTAATATTTACAGTGTTTAGCTAACCGAGAAGGAAGCAGAAATTGGCACAAAGCAAATCGAAATTTTCGATTTGTTTTTCGATCGATAACTAACGGTACAATACGCTCTCACGTTCATAAATCCCGGGAAATTTCTACTTTACTTATTAGCATAGTTTTCTGTAAGCGTAACACAATCAAAACCGACGCTTCTCTAACATTGTCTGCCTTTTTTCATACAACGATTCTTTGCAAGACCTTCACAAAATACGCTTCAATCTTAATGCCTGGAGCATGCCTTTCAGACTTGCGAACAGCTAATAGTCCCTAGTGGACATATCTAGATAGTGGGCAAATACGATAGGTGTGATAGCAGCAATTCGAACTTCAATTCGCGCAATTCTCGTGCCATTGTGACATTGTGCATAGTGCATAGAGCAAACGCACATAGCAACAAAGTTTGGAAAACCACACCTGTACACCCCTCATCTTTTTAAGACAAAGTAGTGAATAGATTGTCGACTAACTCTTTCAACTTTACTTTTCTATTATCAAGAATAACATAAGTAAGATGACTTAAACGACTGCAAATGATCGAAAGAACATCAAAAAAGAAAAAACATTTATTGAGGATTGAGGCGCTTTTTAGTCTTAATATCGAAATTTTGTTAAGTCCCGGGAATTATTGACCGGTTTATGATACATAGAAATGAAATAAAAAAAAGAGAAATGACTATAAATTTGAGTAGGACAGATGTACACTTTAAGTAATTCGAAATGCCAAGTACTGAATAAATATTAAATAGATAGCGAAAAATAGCCAAAGCATTTACTTATTTAATTAGCTGACTGGGACCACGTCTTTGATTGATCGCGCTGCACATTTTCGAGTCGAGCTTTGTTCTTTTTGTTTCCTGATGTGAGCGAAAGTCTACTATAATTATATTATTAATAACAATTTATTTTTATTTTTTTTTTTATTTATAATAACAATCGGACAGATTTCACGTAATTGCAATGGAAAAAATTTTATATCTTATCAAAGGTAAACATCAGGCGACACTCAATAATGAAGTGCATCTTGTACATTATCGACAATCGCAATGGTAAGCAATGGGAATCAGTTATTGCCAAGTTTTTTTTTTTTTTTTTTTTTTTTTTTTTTTTTTTTTTGGAAAAACTGTTGCTAGGCAGGGTTTTATTATTTCTATTAAATAAAACCATCAGAAAGCAATGATACAAAGTTGAAAATATTCATTAATTAAAAATGTTATGATTTTCAAGAAGTATAGGGCCGAGCACAATCCCACTTACCGTTTCGCGAAAGGTAACTCGGAGGAAAAAATCTATTTTTATGCAAATTTTGCTTTAAACAAAGCCGATGTAGAAAAGCAAAGCCGAATTGAAAACTTTTTCTTATTTGTGTTCAAGTTTGTAATTAACTTCTTCACACACCATAGTTAAAACAATTTCTTAACAAATTTCTTAAAAATGCAACCTTTAATCGCACACTAAATAATTAAGAATACGTTTCCAAAATAAAAATGTCAACATTTTTAAGCACCCTACGTCATTCTGCAGTTCTTCATTTAATGAATTTTCAAAGTAAGACGTTATACGGGAAGTGATCGAAAAAGCGATTCAATTCAAATTATTTTGCATAGCATTTATCTCGGTTTCGACGAAAACACATCAGTGCGCCAAATTTCATCAAAATATCTTAAAAAGTGCAGCCTGTATATTGGATACAAGAAAGGAAAAAGACGGACAGACGAACAGAAAAGCTTAAATCGACTGAGATGTGTGAAAGGTAAGTATATCTCAAGTCCTTCTAGCTGTTGCATATCCTTGCTGTCCACATCCTTGTACAATAAATGTGTGTATAGGGTACAGAAATGGCATCGATTTGATCGTTTTTTTTTCATTTTTTTTTTTTGCTTTTATCGCTCGAAAATCTCCCATTAGAGAGAGAGAGAAAAGATAATTTTAAAAAAGAGCTGCACGGTTTCAAAGGAAACTCATTTAACCTATTTTCAGTATCTATAATAACGCTATACGGCCACGTCCGGAAACTCGATTTTCGAACCCATTTAACACCTACTTTAGAAGTAATGCAAACAGAAATATAAATCTAATATAATTTTCTAAACTTAGCTATGGATGCAAACGTAAATTAAATGGCAAAAACACGCACATAAGATTATCCTGTAATTTTAATTTCATTATTCTCTTGTGCACAACAAACGGATGTAAATAAGAAAAGAAAAATCTCTCCTTTTATGCTTCTTCTCATCTTCCACCGTAAAATTGACAGCTTTCGCTTTCGGATGCTAGCTGAAAAAATAAGTCAATGAAAAGTACTGCTCACACATACACGCACACACACACACCAACACAGACGCGAATGCATACCCATACATACGTTCGCATGTACATTTATTTAATTATACGTGCTTTTCTTTCGCAAAAAATATTAAAAAAAAAACAAGTAAGAAAATTAAATTCGGTCGAGACCGAATCTTTTATACCCGCCACCGTTTGTTTACCCCACGAAAAGACAAAACAAGTAAAAGAACAAAATTCTCATGCTCTACCATATGGAATGGGCGCAGTTGATTTCTTCTTTTTTCAAAATAAAATTTTTTGTCGTAGAGGCATGTGGAGGTTGTGGGCGCGGCCTTTGGAAAGGTTAGGTCAATTTCAAATTCTTTTGTAAATTTGTAGGCGATATCTTCATTTTCGCTAACGGGAGAATGTTTACCACACCGACCACAAAGTTGCGCAAACACACAGGTGGACAGGCGAACAGACGGACATGTTTGGGTGCATTCAAGATTTGAAACTGACCAACAATTTATGTACTTTGTAAGGTTTTTAAAGCCTGTTTCTGCGCGTTATAAAGGTATTGAAAAAACAATTGTATTTTGATACACTATAGTATTGGGTGGATGTGGTCAAATTTTCCATTTTTGTGCACGAATGCTACAGCATCCTCCATAGAATATGTGATCAAATTTTTATACATTTATTTGCTGTAGTTTGTGAGTAAGGAGCAAACGACCAATTTTTCATTCGCCTTGAAAAACAGGGGTGATCTCAGTTTACATGGTGCTGTGGGCGTGTCCTTCAACCGAATTAGCCCATGTTCAATACCAACATGAGTGCAGGCACTTGCACTGTTTCTGCAAAATTTGAAATCGATAGCTTCACTTTTGCGGCCCAGTAGAATGTTTATAACAGACACTGCATGGACGGACAAACGGACATGCTTAAATCGATTTAGAATTTGATGCTGATCAAGAATATTGATACTTTGTGGAGTCTCTGATGCTACCTTGTGGGCGTTGCAAGCGTTTCGACAAAAAGAATATATCCCTCATCCTTCGGGGATGGGTATAACAAAAAAAAAAAAAAAACCTTAAGAGAAGAATATAAAAAGGAAAAACGTATTATGCGGTTTAAGGCGAATCTTTTGACATGAACAACATTCTTTTCATTGCTTCTTAAATAATAATGAAGAACTTTTTCAACTAACATTACTGCAAAAAAAAAACATTTAGTGTAAACATAACATCAATTGCGTGATAAATTTAGTTTAAATAAATATATGCATAGACGCGATTGTAAATTTAATAGCATTTGCCAGAGACTACTTGAATTCCTAATCAATGCTCTCTTTGTAAAAAAAACTCAAGCACATCGCAGAAATTACCGATCGCTCAATATTGAATATGTTGGAGACAAAATTGCACGTAATAACGAATATCGGAAGAGAAGTTATGGCCGATTTAGAAAACATTTTGCAAAACTTCTACCTTGGGCGATTATATACAAAGCGTGTCAATTCTCTCGTGTAGTCAATTTTATAACAGAACTAATAAGCTTCCCATCGTCAAGAAAGCGCCTGAGGCTTTATTTTCAATTAAATTATGCATTGTACAAGGATGGAAACATATGTATATATGAAGCAAAATGATTTTTTTCGTTTTTTTTTTGCTTCCTACTACCGAGGCTTTTTAATTATCATTTAAAGTTTGATATACATGATGGTAGAGTTCTCTGTAAATCTCTATGGTAAAGGCCCGGTAATAATAAATAGTCGACATAGGTAGTTGTTATTTATTATATATATATATATTTATTGTTGTTATTTATTATATATATATATATATATATATATGTATATATATATGAAGTTGTTCAACTCCCCGGGAGGTAATATTTTATAATTTCGCAATTGGCTTGCATTACCATCCATATCTCCTTTAGTTATATACTATATATAAAGATATACGACTAACCGTGTTTGTACACTTATTAGTACATATTCATTCCCTGAGACTATATGAGATTTTCAACGCATAGTTTCGCTTGAATGGAGAAACGCCTAATACGCTACGCTATACCTGAAGCAACTATCTTCCAAATGAGAGTACGCACGCATGCATATTCACCCTTGCGCTTTGTGCTTTGAAAACCAAAGCATCCATTGTTCGTAACACACTACGATCCAGTACTGCTATCCTTTGAATTAAATAGGCTCAGCACTCTACGCATTCAAAGACCCATTTGATTGGGTAAAGGTTAAGGACGGAATAATATTCACTCAATTTAACGAATGCTTATAGAGAAAATGGAACTATGTCTGTTGCAAACATTGCTAGAGGTTAACTTCTATACAACATATGGGTCTATGCATATATGTATATATAACTATGGCATTTGTTCATTTGGCGCGACAGTTGTGTGCGAAATATCGCAAACGATTTTTTTCTTTTTTCTTCTTTGTTTTTCTATTTAAAGTTGATTTCGTATCCCTTTCGCTATAACTCCGCACATTTTTGCTTAAAACCTTGGGAACTTTCGTTGTGACGTGAAGAAGAGTAACAATTAGAAAGAAATACATCATTAGGATCCGGCAACTTAAGCCAATAGGATAGAATTGCAAAACATTTTTCGTTTAATGTCGGTTTTGCTGGCCTTAGCATGTATATGTACCGAGTCTTAAATCAAATAACTTCTACGAGCTATAAGTTGCTTCCTCTTGTAGATGGATTGTCTGCGTTCGTTTTTGCCGAATGATGATGAAAGTTATGGGTGTGCTTGTCAACGTTTCATGTTCGATTTTCAATTTGCATTCCGAATTTTTGCATCATACTAACACATCCTTACATACTGCACACATAAAACCCCCAAAATACATTAAAGTACGCATTAAAAGGACGAGTTTAATATCCGTATCTTGGCCGGCAGGGAACCTAGCTTCCCTTATATGTTTGCTTAATAATCCCTAAGCTGTTTATTACCAAAAGAATAAATAAATAAATGAAAAAATCCTTCGTGTTCGCTTTATAAACTAATGACTTTGACTAACACAAATCTTTCTTCGCTTGTGTCATATCACGAGCATGTGGAGTTTGAAGAATGTAAATGCATAAATATGTGTTTTATGAAAATAAAGTTCTGTAATGTTAGAAATAGAGAATCACTCATCTGCAGAAATTGAAGGAAAAAATTGATTTAATATATTTGTCGTATATATGTTTGCTTGTTATGTGAAATATGCTCCAAGGGAGTGCGAATCGAATTTGAATGAAATGGAAAACGAAGAAGAATGAAGTTATCAAAAAGGGGATTAAATAAACTAAATTTCACTTTGATGACCCCCCCACTATCAAATCGCATTTCACGAACCAACCTTAAACCACCAACACCTATTTTCACATATTCAATAACTTTGTTACATTGCTTTCAAATTGCTTTAGATATTTACATATCACAAATATATTGAAGTTTTCCTCCTTCCGAAAGATAATCTCTCGTTAAATTTTCTCCAATGACTCGGCATGTAATCCTTACCCTGTGTTTCTTTTATTTGGCATTAAAAAAAAATTAACAGCTCATTGAAGACACTAACAGGAATTGGCTGCCAAGACATCAAATTTTTCTAGATGCAGTCGAAACGAATTTGTACTTAGGGCACAGGCTTCGTTTCTGCTAATCATGCTATTGAAAGCTGGTAGCAACAGGCTGAATATTCTCTTCACTTAATACACACACTTCTTAGTTCTGCATCTTATTGGCCTGAGGAGAACAATACGAGACCTATGCGCAGTTGAAATAATACTTCTGCGTAATGAAACATATTCATGGGAGAATATTACAAGACCTAATAGTCTACTAAAAAATATATTTGTAAATCTCTACACGATTCCCAACTAAGGAAAGATGCTCAAATTTATTTAATATCCTATAATCGATTATCATTCTCGAACTCGATAACTGTTACTCTCCTCCCCCTGTTTCCGCTTTATTATTGAAATTCTCACTATTCCAAAAAAAAAAATATTCAAATATTTGTGAGACAATGGTCTCAATTCGCTTAAAGATGCCACAGCACGATATCATGTAAAGCGAATATAAAATAGAAAATAGTAACAGGTGCACCGAATGTGTGAAGATCGAAATCGATCGATCGATCCAAATACTCTTTTCGATCGTTTATTATCTTCATCTAATCTACTTTCAAGGTCTGTCTTAAAGCGGATGGTGCACTGAAATAGTCAGTTTTTCCGGTTAGGTTTTTTTTTTTTTTTTAGTGGAGGGGAGGGGGCGAAAACGTAACAGAATAATAACATTCGAAAAGGTTCGTAAGCGAAAAAAATCATTTCAGAAAAATATTAAAAGATACCAGCACCGAAACCATTTTTGCGAGGCCCTACCCCAACTTGAGGAGCCCATGCGATAAGCATAAGTAACTATTTTAAATTTATATTAATATACGTAATGGATTTTAAAAATTAATGATTTTAGTCCGATTGACGCGTATTTGAATGAATTTATTCAGTGTTCGATTAGAGCAAATATTGTCAATAAAAAATATTTCAATTAATTTATCGAGAAAATGCCACGCATTTTACTAGAAAATGTGTGTGTGTTTTAAAGGTAGAGCGAAAGTTTGAATTAAAAAAATTAAAATTGTTTGACGTATGCTGGCCACCGTTTGCGAAAGGCATTCGAAATTTCGGGTGCTGCCCACACTTGTCTTTTTGCGTCGCTTCTTTACTATTTAAGGGGGTTATTTAAGCCAATAAATATTTTGAAAAATTTACAGTGGTCTACCATCTTCAAAATTCGAAACAGAAACGGTGCTTGCTACTCAAACGATACTCAGCATTAACAAGAGATTCTCGTTCTTTTTTATCTTCGACTGACCGGGAATCACTTCAAATTCGAAATAGTTTTATACTAAGCACTAAGTGTGTAAATATGAAATCGGAATTTGCCTATAGATGCCCTTGGCTCTGAGATAGCATCTATATATCTGAAGTTCCGTGTTTCTTTTATAGCCTGGACATCTGTTAACAATAAATGGTTGCATTGCCAACGCATATTGCAATACAAAAATGTTTCTTCTAACAAAGAAAATATCGAATGTTGGGCCAAATAAAAAGCATTTTTTCTTTGCTCGAACGATATCTGATGAAAGCGTTCTTGACGTCGCACGGCTGGTTACTAGAAATAAAAAATGGCTAGATCCAAGGGCAAGACAAGGATATTTTGTGCCTGCGGTGAGACCAGAATAATATGAGCTGCTATCAGCTGTTAATACCCTGTTGGAAGCGGTTAATGTCAAAAGGTACTAACAGCAGTTAATTGATTTCAATGATTCGCAGTTCGAAAACAACGATCAAGAAATATCAAGGAAAGCAAAACAAAGCAATTTTACACACGAGCCTATGGGCAGGACCGAATTCGAGATAGGTTTGCAGCATCCAACTGGGCAATGCTCGGCCCATGCGGCTTAGTCATCAAATTCGAGTCTTTTCGATCATCATTTGATTGCATCGATAGGATAAGCGAAATGTGCAGAAATGACGAAAAGATTGGTTTGCCAGAAAAGAGCAGCCAATCTTCAGACCGGTGAGAAAAATGCGTAGCTAACAATAAAAATAATAAACGGGCTAAGTGCAAATAATTTTTTATAGAGGATCATAATGTGAATACAAATCTGTTTAAAGTGCGGTTGCTTGCTTTTAAAAATATATATATGTTTATATATATATGCGTTTGAAAACTCGCTGAAACATTTTGCTCGAGAAGGAAGTCTCAAGGGGAGAAAGTTGAACGTTCAATGTAAAATTCTAACGATTTAAGAGGCAAAGAACAGGCGTGGCCGATTTGTAGATCGATTTAGCCGATTTTTTAAACAAATTTTGAAAATATTGATAATAAAAATTGTTCTTCTTTCTGACCATAATCGGAATTCTTAGATAACAGGAAAGAGCGACGTATACCTAAATAGATTGATTCTTCTATTCACGCTGATCAAGATTGAATGCATAGTTGTTTGTATTCGAAGAATTTAAAACAAGGTGTGGTAGGTAGAAAAGAGTTTTTAATTTTTGCTACTGACAATGTGTGAACATTCGGGAGCGTTCGGAAAAATTCTGATGAAGAATTCTGGTATTGAATTACTCAAGCGCCCTTTGATCTAAATTCTTAATTATTGCTCAACCATTTTTCGTATTTCTACTATGAAGGGTTCATTTATGGAAAGTAAGTTGTGTTGTAGCAAGTTCGCGGATGACAGAATACGTTCAACAGGGGACAGGGGAATTCATAAACAAACTCGTTCACAATCTTATCATAATGGAGATTATTATAAATATTTAAAGAAAGTTTTTTATTATCACGATGCATAGGAAATGTTAAACGTAGCATGCTGCTAAACTTTTGATAACGAATATGCTAAGCACTACTCGAATGGGAAATTTAACTGATACCAGTTATTACTTTAAAATAGTAACACGATCTTATATAAGTTATCACAATTTAATATCCTAGATTTGATACGATTTGAAACCTTCTTGTTCGATGACTTAAGAATTAAAGCCTTTCCAACAATTATTAAGTCCATCTACGTGGTAGGGTTTAGTTCTGCCAAAAGCATAGACGACTGCTTATTTGCAACGCGGCCAACTCATGCACTAAGCAGATTGTTAAAAAAAAAAAAAAAAAAAAAGTAAGAAAATTATATTCGGTTATGACCGAATCTCTTCTACCCTATCCTATTTTTGTGGAATAATTTCTTGGAAACTTATATCGTGTATCTGTTGTACTTTTTTATGAGCAACGAGCCAGAAAGGGAAGGAAAGCAGAAGTGTTCACGGTTTTTGTTATATAGACGTGTGGGCGGGTGTGGGAGTGTTCTTTGAAAAGCTTGAGCTATTTTCAAATTCTTTTGCAAGCGATATCTTCATTTTTCCGAATGCGGGAAATCTTTACCAATCATGCCACACTGTAACACAGACAGATACATGGACAGACACACAAACGGCCTCGGTTAGGTTCGTTCCGAATTGAAACTGGCCAAAAACTTACACACTTCATGGCGTTTCCGACATTTGCTTCTGCGCGTTGTAAAGATATTGAGGAAAAAATGAAATTATGACACAATATAATATACATATATATATATATATATTGGGTAGGCGTGATCACTTTTTACCATTTTTGTACAGGTACCACAGCAAGTTTAAATTTTTATAGATTTATCTTTTTTATTTTATGAGTAATGAGCAAAAAAGCAATTCTCTAGTCCCTTTTGTGTGTTCTCAGTTCGCGTGATACTATGGCCGTGTTCTTTGAACGATCTGACCCATTTTCAATACCAAGCTGCATATAAGAACTTCCAATATTGCGGCTAATTGTAAAGTTGATGGGTTAATTTTTGCGGTCAGGAAAATGTTAACAGCACGTATTGCACAGATGGACAGATGGCTCTGAAATTTCCTTCTGGGCGTTGCAAACGTTTTGATAATCCTCCGGCGATGGGTACATAAACAACTAATTACCTGAAACATTTCCTTTCTATAACCGATGCAAGAATTTTTTTGCGAGAATTATTTAATGCGAAGTGTATAGCGATGGACTGGCCATCGTGTGCCCATCGAAAAGCTCAACCAACTTTAGTTAATCACATTCAATTAATTTCCTTTTTATTTTAATTTCCTTATTATTTGACGCCAAACCGACTAACGTTCCTATGATCAAACCTTCGAACTATAAACTTTGCAAATGTCATATGCGACTATGAACGTTAGCGTTATAAAAAAAAGCATAAGAAAATATCTAGAAATGCTTGCTTGCAAAATTTTTCTATTTTCACTATTTAAGTAAAATATATTTTTGAATATTGTTTTTATTTTTTTTTATAAAAATTTTTACAAAATTTTTTGTCCAAGAAATTAATTTTTACAAAAAAATTTTGATAAAAATTTTATACATAAGAAAATTCTCCTAGAAAGATTCAGAAGAAGCAAAACATCAGTTCATATGATTAGTTCTAAATTTATGCGCATATGTGTAGAATGCTGGTGATCAACTTTCAAAGATGGCGCAAAGTGTCAAGAAAAACTGTAAAATATGACAAAAAAAAAAGAAAAAAGAACCAATACGCTTAGCAAATGCCAAATCCGCATATCTTAATAAATAATATAATAAACTTTCTTTTACATTTGTATATAGCTTTAAGCGATAGCGTCTAAGATGAATGTTGTGGATACTTGCCCTCTTGAATTCGAAATTTATTTATTAACATACACAGCAACAACAAGTGCGGGCAAGCAGTTAAGAAAAGACTTCTCGTCCCATTAAAACGAAAAACATTTCGTAATATGTCCCATAATGTCCCAGAGCGCTGATGCTCTACGGGCTTCAGCGTGCAGTACTAGTTCTTTGTTTTGTCAAACAATTCGTTCTTCGTCGTCTTTTATAAAGCGTTTGCTATTAAGCAATCATATATGAGCCATAAATATCAATCAGAAATATATTTAAGGTAAGAACTTTTTAACTCAAAGTCTTACGGCAACTGGCCTAAGCACAGGTCGTCACAGTTTTTTATCATAAAGGGGCTTAGGCGTGTTGTGGGCGTATTCTTTAAGAAGTTTCCAGCATTTTTAACTCGTCTTGCAAGTTTGTTCGACAGACAGATACGTGGACAGAGAGACAGACGGACGTGCTTGGCCAAGAATTTTAGAATAAAAATGGAAATTTATACGGTGTTTGCGTTGTACTTTCTGAGTAATGAGTAAGAAAACACTGCAAGCAAAGGTGTTCGCAGTCTTAATGCGTAGGCGTGTGATCGCTGTGGGCGTGTTCTTTCACAGGTTTGCGTAATTTACAAATCCCATTGCAAATTTGTAGCCGATATTTTCATTTTTGCGAAGGGGAGACTGACTGTTAGGCAGACAGATAGATGGACAGACATACAAACGAACGTACTTATGTGCACTCCGAATTGAAACTGGCCAAGAACTTTTTGAAACTTGCTTCTGTGCGCTATACATAGAGGATTTGAAAAGAAAAATAAAATTATGATGTACTATAACAATGAGCAGGCGTGACCTCACAGATGCTACTGCATTGGCCATACGGAATATGCGTTCAAATTTTTATAGCTTTCTCTGCGGTAGTTTGTGACTGATGAATGAAACAGGAATTTTATTTTCCTTTTGGAAATGCATTTTATTTATATACATCGCGGCCGTTCATCACATGAATAACGCTTCCGCCAAGATTGACGAAATAGAAAACTATCTTGAAATGTCATACTCGCAACACGCGTCGCTATGAAGCAATCAGATGAATATATTACGCGATATGAAAACAATTACGTATCATCTCTTAATAGTTTTCTTTCTAAACGCGTAAAGATTCACTAATGAAACAAAAATTATTTAGAAAAATAATTTCTATTTCTGGTCCTTTATGCAATAACGATGGAAGCCTTCCGGTTACGTTTAACTTCGATTAGCAGTGTAATTTTTGTGTTATTTATTTTCTGCTTAAATTGTAAAAAACTAAAAGACTTTAAAAAAGGCTTTAATTTTAGGTAACAACAAATTTAAATTCGGTCGGGACCGAAGCTTTTATACCCACCACCGTTTGTTTACCCCACGAAAAGACAAAACAAGTAAAAGAACAAAATTCTCATGCTCTACCATATGGAATGGGCGCAGTTGATTTCTTCTTTTTTCAAAATAAAATTTTTTGTCGTAGAGGCATGTGGAGGTTGTGGGCGTGGCCTTTGGAAAGGTTAGGCCAATTTCAAATTCTTTTGTAAATTTGTAGGCGATATCTTCATTTTCGCTAACAGGAGAATGTTTACCACACCGACCACAAAGTTGCGCAAACACACAGGTGGACAGGCGAACAGACGGACATGTTTGGGTGCATTCAAGATTTGAAACTGACCAACAATTTATGTACTTTGTAAGGTTTTTAAAGCCTGTTTCTGCGGATTATAAAGGTATTGAAAAAACAATTACATTTTGATACACTGTAGTATTGCTGTCTCTTATACACATCTAGATGTGTATAAGAGACAGATGCCATAGCATCCTCCATAGAATATGTGATCAAATTTTTATACATTTATTTGCTGTAGTTTGTGAGTAAGGAGCAAACGACCAATTTTTCATTCGCCTTGAAAAACAGGGGTGATCTCAGTTTACATGGTGCTGTGAGCGTGTGCTTCAACAGAATTAGCCCATGTTCAATACCAACCTGAGTGCAGGCACTTGCACTGCTTCTGCAAAATTTGAAATCGATAGCTTCACTTTTGCGGCCCAGTAGAATATTTATAATAGACACTGCATGGACGGACAAACGGACATGCTTAAATCGATTTAGAATTTGATGCTGATCAAGAATATTGATACTTTGTGGAGTCTCTGATGCTACCTTGTGGGCGTTGCAAGCGTTTCGACAAAAAGAATATATTCCTCATCCTTCGGAGTTGGGTATAAAAATATGTTAGAAAATGTATGTAGAAACTCACACGTTACTATATAAATACAAAAAATAACTTAATCTGATGGTCTTTACAGTAAATGTACACTTACATATATATATACACATATACACATATACATTCAGTTATATAAATATATTTAAATAAAAGTTTATGAAAATAAGAGAATTATTTTCAACGGAAATAGAGAACTGATAAAAACTACATCAAAAGTTGCGCTACTGGTGAGGAAAACTATGCAGAGCGTGTAACCACTTGATCCTAAATATTATAATAAAATGATAACAGAAAGGCATATCTTATTGTTCTTTAATTAAGATAATCGCCTCGGTGAATGCATTAATTTCATTTATTAGTTTCGAGAAGAAGAAGAAGAAGAAGAAGAATAAGAAAGGGTTTCAAAAACGCGGAAACCGATTAACAGTTCATTTAACATTTTCCGTTATTCATATTTTTTAAAGTATGTTCACTTGCTCGCAATACATTAGGTACGCAGCTTCCATTTCATGCTTGAATTTGTGCTGAGTGAACTCCTCTCTGGATGGATGACCAAAAAAATAACTTTAGTTTTTTTTTAATTGCTGCTATCGTTCTTTCATTTGTTTCTTTTTTTTCATTTCAAAAGCCGAGATATGAGAATGAAATTATGTTGAATATGTATGAGTGGATGAATGAATCGATCAGTTTTTCTTTCTTATTTTTGGAGAAAATATAAAAATAAATAAAAACATTAATGCAGAGATCGTTTCAATTTTTGCAATTATTGTTCACAAACTTGTGGGCGGATGGAATTGTGAAAAATCACATCATTAACTATCACAGGTTGAATTTTTCTCTCCGAAAGATAGAAAGGAAGACAGACAATAGAATATTTATTGTCATAAACCAATATAGGATCTTTTAAGAATTCGAATATGAAAAATATATGAAAGCCGTTACCGTGCCGCCGTTAATTATATAGTTACAACAATGCCGATATTTATCACACTACTATATAACATTAAAAACTTGAAAATCGGTAAATCGGTTTACAATTATTCCGACTAAATGTTACGCCTTGGCCATTTCAGATTTGGAATACAATTCATATATCATTCATGTCATTTATAAGGAACATTAATAACACGTTCTCTTCATAGTGCGAACATACGAAAAAGTATAGATTTTATGATGCGAAAGCGGAAGCAAATCTTTCAAATGTTCTCCATATGGGTGCGAAAACTATACTATGGCAACGCATCTGTATGTGTACATGCGTGCACATGTATGCGAACATGAATTGTATAAATGATTCTGTGTTACACTCAAACCTGGTTTTGTGCGGTCTCTCTCTTTTTCTGCGATAAATTCAGAAAATTTCAATCAAATCGAATCGTAATTGATCAAGTTATCAATTAATAAAATTGTAGAGTGACAACAGCTGTGCTTATGACTACGTGAACGATTGCTTTGTTCTTGAAGTTATATGAACACTATATATATATATCGGCTTAGGGGCGGCTTCCTTTTAACGCGTTACTAATTGTTGACAATGCACCCGATCATCCTTGTATAGAACACCCTAATGTGAAAGTAGTATTCCTAAAAGACTGCGTGAAGCTAACTTTTAGATACATTTTGCAAAAATTTGAAAACGACGCAATAACCTCAATGGAAGCTTGGAAAAAGTTTGCGATATTGGAGTGCATAGATAACGCTGCTGCAGCAATTATTAAAACAAAACAACACGCATTGAATGAATGCAGAAAAGCAGTCTGGCCAGCATGTGTCATTGATGCAAGTGCAGCCGAAAACACATCAATATTCACGACAGAAATCGTTACGCTAGCACATGGCATCGGCAGAGACGGCTTTAATGCTTTCAGCGAAAATGATCGCGTCGAAATAATTCGGGATGAAACCGTAAGGGATTATGACATTATAAATTATACTGATGGGCAAGAAGAAGAACCCGATTATATAATAGCAGATAAAACCTACGCAAGACTCCAACTTTGCCATAAGCTAAAATGTCATTTCCATGCAATCGATGCCCATTTCTGAGAGAACTTCAATCTTGTATTTCTGGCTGCCGAGGCATATATAAGCGTCTAGTGAAACAATAGTCATCGTCAAAAGCTAATCACCAACTACATGGTAACTGAGAGAACTTTCAACGCGAAAACTCGTCAACTTTAAGCAAGTGCGAGTTAGTGTCTTCAAGTAACGGAAGCGATTTTGACTCAATTTAGCACAAGTATGTAAATGAAATAAATTTAAAAACGTTCGCATGTGTATTTTCTAGATCCGATTCCAAGTTGCTGCCAAGCCTCGTGTCTCGATATCGTTTCACTGAGCAATTCCTAGTCGTTTCGTAAGATTTCAAGTCATTTTCTACGTGAGACTTTTTTATACGGTCCCTATTCACCGCATAAAAAAAAAACTTTTCAATTTTGTTGCCAAAACGAATAGTTTGTGCGATTTCTTTTTATGCGTTTTTCTTTAATACGGTCCCTATCCATCGCATAATGATAGGTTTGAGTGTATGTGGTTCGTTGATGGCGCGTGCGTTGCGCAATAGTTTTTAAACAATGTAAGAAAAGCAAAAAAGGAGTAATGAAATTAAAACCAAGACAAAGTCACACAAAAAAAAGTCAATTTTAAGAAAAATACGATTTTGACGAATCTTTACCTACTTAGTCATGTCTCGAAATTATTTTGATTTAAGCAAAAGCTTTTCACTCCTTTTACTTGTACAAAGCATATACAATTTTGAAATGGTAAAGCCGTCAGCCCTCCAAGAATACGGCCAATATGGCAGCAAATCAATGTATTTTCTTAATGGATTTAAGGATTTATCATAGAGAGAAAACTGACTTTTGGTTATTATTCGCTTTACTAATAATTGCTACCAACACATCATTCAATGTTAAAGAAAAATTGATATACAAATGCCGATTGAAAGAATTGCCCGTTAGCGGTAAATTGATAGAATTGATCGAATTTAGGAAAGTAGTTAGGAATGAAAAGAAAACACTTACATTTCACTCATCGCGCTCCAGGCACATAGGTATTACAGATAGATATGGCACAAGTTTGCTAACATTGTCACTCTGGCGGAGGGATAAATGAAATCTGCAAAAACAATTGTTTGCTAATATCTATTTTCTTCTTCTTCTTTAAAGGGAAAATTGCATCAGTGCTTCGACCATAATCCACCTAAGGCGATGAAAAAACATTTCAAAGTTATGCACACTTCCCAAATTGTTCGTATATCTGTATGTGTTCTTTCATATATGTGGTCTCGTATGATATGTAGGTTTGTTCTTCCTGCTGGTCACTTATGCAAGCCAACATATACATAAACAATAAGTGTTTTATGTTATTTAATATAAGAACGCATGAGACAAGATTGTACTTGACAGGCATAATATTATGTATAATGGTTTTATTGGGGTATTGCTAGGAATGTCGATTCCGCTTCAACCAATCGCTTCTCCTTCAATTGCTCTTTCCTATTAAAATCGCAAACTATTCATGAAGGAAATCATATCGAAGATTTGCTTTCTTCTTTTTTTCTTTTTTACATATGTAAACGCGCTGCAGCAGAAAACTTTGCGTCAAGTTACATTTTTATAATGTATCCATACACTTATCCTACATACATACACATTGTTAAGAGATGAAATTAAAGAATGAAATACGTTATTCGAATGTAATATATATATACTCAAGTTTCTGGTAAGAAAAGTGTAAAAAAAATCATGTTCACTTGATGAAGCAAACATTAGAAGCGTTTATGGTTATGGTAAAGGTGTCGTCAAGCAGATGATCAAGCCTGTTAACACTTGAAACCTACATATATAATTTATAGTTCTTCTCGTGTCAATGGTAATGATGTCAGAACAAATTATATTCGTATAAATATAGGGGTTCGCCAACGGTACAGCTCTTCATTTCAACGTCCACTTTAAGGTAATCTTTCAGGAAGCTATTCAAATAATCGAAACCGGCCTTAATGTCAACAACAACCGATATGCGGACGATGCAACTAGCCTAGCCAGATAATATGCAGGATCTGCAGAGGATGGTAAGAACTTTGGATTAAACCTAAATATCGGCAAAATCAAATTTATGCTCATAAGTCGAGCGAAAACTTTCTACCCTATCAGTTAATAAGCAAAACTTAGAAAAGTTTTCCGAACTTGTATACCTTGGATCTTGGATATTACACGAACAATGGGGCAGCGACGTAGAGACAAAAAGACTGAGCCATCGTACACGAAATATCAGAAAATCCTAGCAAACCGGGATATTAGCTTACTCCTTCCCCTGCAGGAATCTTTGGGTTATGGTGTTATCGTGTTACCATGTCTAAAAATATCATAAGCAGATCGCATATCCAATGCTGAAGTCCTGAGGATAATACGCACCGAACGTGAGCTATTAAAATGTGTTAAAAAAGGAAAAACTGCGTATTTTGCACACGTGGTACACATGGCGGAGGCAGAACACAAATATCGTGGCTGCCTAATATTCGAAATTGCAAATGTAAAGAAAAAAAACAGAGAAGAAAAATGTGATCACTTATATCGAGCGGGGGATGGGTAATAAAAGAAAGAACTGTCAATGACAATCTTCAGATTGATAGCTCTTGTCTTAGATATGGAGTAAATATAAGCGAGAGCGTCATTCACGTCCCCATGCAGTTTCAGATCAACGGCATGTGTATGGCATGTCCTTCCCTTTGACGGGGACGAGGACTATCTAATACCTCAAACATTTAATGTTCTCGCGATTTTGGGGGCAATCACAGCCAGCACGAAACTTCCCCAAGCGCCGTTCCCAGCAACCAGGTAGAAGACCAGGTAGAAGATTCTGCTGCAGAAAAAACTGCAGGCAGCACTTCCACGCAGAAGGGATCCTCTGGGCAACCTGACCGCCGTAGTACATTAATTATTTTAAAAGTCTAAGGCCCGACGTTGGGGGAGCGTATGGCTACATACCAATTAGATCGTTACCTCTCGGACTGGTGGCCTTTAAAAAAATCTTTGCATAACGGAATGACAGTAAGCCTGTGTTTATGCTCATATTTGTCGAGATTGGGCGCGTTAACGGCCGGGTGAGCCGAGTAAGCTGAGTGACATATTAACAGATAAAAATGTTCATTAAAATTCCAAAAGCGATTTCAGCAAAACGCAAATTTTCATATTCTTCTTCTTCTACTGTTATTTAGAAAGTCAGCAACCAGAGATTCGCTGTGATGTGTAAAAGAGGCCCAAAGTTCCTTGTTTGGACCTTAATAAAGTTAGATTTAGTTTTCTTTTATAATTATCATTATTTTTTTATTTTATTATTTGATTAATTTCTTGTTAATTTTGCGTGTTACAAGTCCGCTATGTTTTTTGTTTTTTTTTTTTTTTTTTTTTTTTAACATTTTTTATTAATTTTGCATACTAAACGTCCGCCAAGTAGGATAGAAGAGCGTAGAGTAAATTTCACAGGACATGTGCATGTGCATGAAGTGGCGTATAAAAGAAGTGAAAAGTGCGAAAGTAAAAAGTGGGAGTGAAAGAGACTACGTTCATAGTATGGCTGTGAAAGTTTATATATATATATATATAATATATATATATATTATATATATATATATATATATATGTTTATATATATATATATATACATATAT